>JAKJJM010009581.1:0-12871 GCA_021901965.1 Pipa carvalhoi
CTATCTGTATCTATCTATCTATCTATCTATCTATCTATCTGTATCTATCTATCTATATCTATCTATCTATCTATCTATCTATCTATCTATCTATCTATCTATCTCTATCTATCTGTATCTATCTATCTGTATCTATCTATTTGCATCTATATCTATCTATCTATCTATCTATCTATCTATCTATTTCTATATGAGATGAATATAAATTATGCAGGATTTGTATAAATAATGCAACAAAGTTCACTCAGCAATATCCCAGCAATAAATCATCATATTCTATTGCCTAATAACATATTTAAACCCTGTGAGTACCTTTTTTTTTTCAATAGTTACTTCAATATAGTAATTCGAAAGGGGACTAGAGTCTGAGAAAGACTTAAGCTAAAAATAATGTACCTTATGTGTGGGGCTTATTGCACTAACTCAAAGTGGAACCAGCCATATTATTGGAGAGATTGGCACATCTAATATTTTACCTGCAGCTGCTCATAATAATAATACATTTAATAAACTACACTTTGCATTCTGCAAGACAGCAAAAATTGTATGTACATCCCTGCAGTACAACGATCAAGCACAATAGATAAAATTATGTTCTGTTTAGTTTTCACCTAAACTTTGTTGGTTTCAAAGGGATGAGCTATATCTCTGTTTTAGGTTTAACAAGTGAACCCTTAATCTACCTACAGTTTAGGGTTCTATCTCATTGAATCTTAAAGGAACAGTTTAGTCATCAACAATTGTTTGGTCTGGCTGTTTACTTACTGTTTTATTTACTGTTAAATAAATGGGTTTACGTTATTTACCAATATCATGTTTTATAATGTACAGCCAGTTTCTTAAAGAAGCTCCTCCTTTTTCTACCTTACTTCCTCTTCAGCAGCTCCATTCCAAGAAACCAATCACAACCTTGCAGGCATGAACTTCACTGCGAGTTGCTGCACACCTGCTTCCTTCCGATTGTTTATTTAAAAAAATCTGGGGTCCATGGAGCAATTCGCTGACTAGGTTTTCCAAATAGATAAGCCGAGGAGGAAGTAGATAAAAGAGGAGAGAGGGTTCTATTCAAAAAAACTGTCTATAAGATAAAAGGCTCTGAAAATAAGTAAATAATAAATTGCAAAAATGGCTATAAAATTCTGTCCAGATTATCCGTGTAACCAATTATAAATGTAAATATCATGTTGCAGAAATATTTTAGCATATATGTCAACATCACCTTTAAAAGGACTTTAAATCTACTACAATCTTCCACATACAATAAACTTTCCTTTTTAAAGGGTAATGTTGGCATGTATGTTATTAAATCCACTGATATTCTGTAGAATGTATACATGCCTGTAGTTTTCATTTGTCTCCCTCTTAGCATAATATATTCCAATTTTAAAAGAGGGATTTATAAATAAAAAATGTGCAGTGCTTCTATTGAATTCCATACAGACCTACATTAAGGATAATTAAATCTCCCTTTCATGTATGCATATAATAATCTACTGGGAATTATTTCCCATTCTTGCTATTGACTGCTGAAGTCATGTGATATGCAGGGGAACTGATTATACCATGCAGGGGACTCTAAAGGATTCTAAAACATCCATTATGCAGGGCTGATTTTAAAGGGCGAAAGACCATAAAATGCAATATTCTTTTTGATTAAAAGAGAATTAAATATTGCTTGATTCATAATTTATTTTGCTTTAATGTTACATTTATTTGACATATAGGGCTGTGCGGTGGCTCAGTGGTTAACACTGCTGCCTTGCAGCACTGAGGTTCTGGGTTTAATTCCACCCTGGACTTCATCTGCATGGAGTTTGTATGTTCTCCCTGCACCTGCGTGGGTTTCCTGTGATGTATGTTTCCAAAAACATACATCTGTGTCTGTCTATGTGTGTGTGACTGAATAGGGAAATTAGATTGTAAGCTCCATGGGGCAGGGACTGATGTGAATGATGAATCTCTGTAAAGCATTGTGTAATATAGCAGCGCTTTATAAATACAATACAAAAAAAAATACTAATATAAGGGCCTTATTGAATAAAGACCAAATAGTCACATAAAGCTCTGAAGTTGCATCTATTTGCCACTTCCCCATGTTGGCTTATTGAGCAAACTCTGTGATGTAGCAAATACGCAACCAATCCGGGTGACTAGAATGGTCTCGATCTTACGGAGTACTTTGTGTGTTTGTGCACAGATACTTCTACTATTAACTAAGTGGCAAATTGTGTTGAAGGAGCAAATGTGACTAGGTGTACTCCTCCGAATTCACCTGTTTGACTTCGCCACTTTAGAGTGGCAAATTGGGGGGCTGATTTCAGGGCTCTGCATTCTACTTCTATATGACTGACTACACCACACAAGACTATTCGCTGCTTTGTCAATAATGAGAAGTAAATTTGTGACTAATTTGGTGATGTAACTCGAATTGTAGTGAAGTGACAAGAGAATTTACCCTCCTAAATCTTTTTATTTTAGTCACCCCATTTAGCCTCAGCCTCTAAAATGTGTATACCTACGTCACTGGGTAAAGATAGTGAAATATCGTCAAGATATTGTAATTTTCAGCAATTTATAAAGCCATTCAGTAGAATTTTCTCACCGGAAAATGGTTGCCTTATTTAGATTAGCAAAAACCCTATGAAGTTGGTCTGTGTTTTTGTGCTGAAAAGGATCTTTGTATTGAAAATGATCAGATACGACAACCACACTGAAAACAGTGCTAAGTGTGCCAGTTTTGACGGATCGATATTTAACGATAATGACCTTTTTCAATATCAATAGATAGATAGAGATAGATGGATGGATGGATAGAGACAGAGACAGACAGAGACAGACAGAAACAGACAGAGACAGACAGACAGATAGAGACAGATAGAGATACGGAGATAAATAGAAAGATAGACAGAGAGAAAACCAATGTAAAGTAAAAATTCACAAACAACAAAAAATCTGCTTAAAGAAAGAGCATTAAATAACATATTTACAAATATTTACAAGATGCACAATTTTAAATATCAAAGAAAGGTAAAGTAAAAGATCAATAACAGTATATCATAAAACATGATGTTCTAGAGCTGTTTCTTATTAACATAGACTGGGATGGTTGCCAGACAGAGGTGGATATGGCTAAAGTCAAATACAAGCATCTATTAATGGAAAGCTTCCCTTACACTTTACAATACCTGTACTAGGACAGGCAGTTTTTCCTTAACCAAATCAATAGGTCAAAAGCAAAATAAAACTATGTTAGTTTAAAAAGAAAGAACACAGCCCTGTATGAACCAAAGTCATTAGTGGATAATGAATCAGTAGCATTTTAACAGTGAAATCCCTGGAGCATTATTATGGGTGAAAGTTAAAATGATATTGATATCCGTTCATATATTCTTTTGCGTACATTACCCCATTTAAGTGCTACAACAGGTAGCCATTAACAGGTTCATTAACAGGGAACAATACGGACTCCCTGGAAAGTGTAGAGAGCAACCATTACCAATTTTTCAGATTTAAGAGCTGGGGACAAAACCCTACATTATCTGAAGTTTTGCATAGCAGAGGCGCCAGTGAAAAATAGTTTGTTGAGACCTGCACAGAAGAAAAAAAAGCCCATTATACGTTTTTTTTTAAATAAAAATCATCTGTCTAGATTTAAAGGTAAACTAAAGCCTGACAAATTTTAGGTTTGTAATGTACTTTATGAGTAAGGACTTCTATACCAGCTTAGAGATGATCCAGTCCTATGCCAATAAAACATCTACACCCCCAAAGTTGTCGCTAGAAGCTGACATTTTTATATTCTTGGACAGCCTTCTCTCCTTAGCCATTGGCTCATTGCATAGACAGTGTCTAATTCTTAGGGACGAAGGTGATCCAAAATCCAACACTTTATACTGCCTAAAAAATGCTTTAAGCACTTTGTATTCATGCCTGATCCCTTCTCATTTACACTGGAACTAAGGATCCCACCTTATCCCTATATAAACTCCTATAAAATAAGATGATTAAAAATCCCTTTAAAAGACAAGTAATTCCAGAAAAAGACAATTGCTCTTTGGATTGGTATGGAAGTTATTTCTATGCAGTAACTGCATCTTTCTCTGCTGGTCCTTTAATATGAAACACCTTTGAAAATTAATCCACAGAACTACAATTCAAACACGTCCATGCAACACGGTATCCGGCAGTCTTATTCATATCTTTTTCACCTTCCATTGGACCAACCAAATTAAACTAATGATTATTCACTTTTTTGATATAGGTTGAATTTGAATCTTTTGAACCTTACAAACTATATAACATACAAAAACTTCCTTTACTTATCGAACTGCAGACTTCCCTTGCTAGGGCGAAATTTATAAATCTCCAGAAGGTCGATTTCGACCTTTTCTGAGTTTTATTGATGTTTTATCGAGTTTTATCGATCTGTTATCGATGGGAAAATTCCATAAGCGCTTATGGCACTTTCCCAATGATAACAGATCAAAGAATATTGATTGAAAACTTTCAATCGGAAAAAAATCGATCAAAAAGTATCAATCGATATTTTTCCTTCGGCGTCAGTTTTTTAGCATCGATAAAACTCAAGAAGGTCGAAGTCAACCTTTTTGAGCTCTATAAATTTCGCCCCTGGGGTGAAATTTATTAAAATAGAAAATGCCATTTTCGAAAATATTCAAAAATTGCATTTTCGATTTTTGAATTCCGAGTTTTTCATTTGAAATTTCAAATAAACTCAGAATTACGAATATCTATTTCCTTCTAGCAAATGTAATGAGCGGCGCTTCCATGCGAGCGCCGCTTGTTACATTAAGCTGCTAAATACAGCAGCCGCTGGGGAGACTCATCTCTCCCCAGTGCTTCCTAGTTGGCCTTAGCCAATCAGGAGCCGCTGACATCACGGATGATGTCAGCGGCGGCCAATTCAATTGGCAGCGCTTAGCAGCTATATGTAACGAGCGGTGCTCGCATAGAAGCACCGCTCGTTACATCTAATAAAGGGGAAACTCAAAATTTCGAGTTTTTATTCAGAATTCCGAATAAAAACTAGGATTTCCTAAATCGAAAATGCCATTTCCAAAAATATTTCAATCGAAAATGGCATTTTCAATTTTAATAAATTTCGCCCCTAGTGTTATATATGTTACAGCTTAGGCTCCCACCTATGTGCAGAAAATATGAATATAATTTTATTTAAAAAAAGAATGATGGTTATTTGATTCTCGAAGGGAGACTGAAACCTGCAACAGCAGTAATTGTTGTTTCTCCATCCCTATTCCCCATAGCTTCCGTTGAAATGTTGCATTTGTCTGCACTACTCAAAATCCTGTAGGTTTTTTTTTTTCTTAACTTCCAATCAACACCTTTCCATTAAATGACTAACCAAGACAATGACTTTTAGTTTCTTAAATTGATAACTTCATTGTTATAGAGCAACATCCTTCTAGGGCAAACAGGGTGAAACATCTGCTACTTTGGCATTGTGCCTCATAATATTTCTTTTTATACATTTCAGGATATTCACTGGAATTTTACCATTCCCCTACAGAGAAATGACCACCCTTAAACCTATTATATTCTTGGCAGTCAAAACAGATATAATAAGTTTATAGATGGATGCAATTTAGGATCTTTCTCTATAACAGATGCTTGTGTCTTTGAAGCATCAGCAACAAAACATTTTTACAATAATTTATCAGTTATTTTTTTTTTCTTTATAAGAGGTAGAGTGCTTTAAAACCGGTTGTACAAAGAAAATACATTGTAAATTATGAATTTATTACAATAAAAGACTGTTACATTGCTATACCCTACCATCTGTATGTATGTATAATTTTATTTATAAAGCGCCACAAATTTACACAGCGCTGTACAAGTCAACAGTACAAATATAATACAGACATGGGAAAAGTGCATTACACAATACAAGTATAATATCACAAGGATACAACGCTTTAAGTGCCTGGTTGTGGTTGACACAAGACGTTGGAGGTCCCTGTCCCATAGAGCTTACAATCTATTTGGAAGGAAGTCTTACATACACAGGTAGAAGTGTAATAAGAGCTGTAACAATGTGCTGGATATACTATTATTAGGGGAAATGTTTTCACTTGTACCTTGTAATACTGTGTACTGCTAAGCAAAATTCACTTTAAAAAATGATTTCCTTTCATTCCAAGAATATTGAACTTTTTAGTGCTTACATTTGCAGACTGCATATTTCACAACACAGCAGTTTTATTTTGCTTTATGACTGGGAAACAGCCTCAGGCTACTGAACAACAAGCAATGCATTGTTTTCATCATTGCAGCTCAGTGAGCTTATCAGCATAGTGCCTGAGGTAGGAGATGTGTGTAAAGGCAAAAAAATTTGAGAAGAAATTTCATAAAAACTGCAGATCTCAGGTCAAACAGAAACAATGCAGAGCTGTTTATAGAGATGCCAGAAATTAGATATGATTAATTAGAAATGGAAGATTTGGCGATGATAATATCCCTTTAAAGAGTTGTAATTACCTTGCATGCACAATTAACAGCAGCAAATATGCATATTCGAATGACGGTTAGGGGGATATTTACAAAAATCAAATAACTTTTCTCCCGGTACATCGATATACCTTTAACTAGATCGAAAATATTGATATAGATATTTATTAAGTCCCTTCTGACCTTTCTTATTGCTGAAAAGTGTTCGCCTGGTTAAGGGTGGCAAAAACCCATTATTCCCTATAGAGATGATTTAGAACTTTTTTTTTTAAGTCTCCTTTAAAAAGAGCAGTGATATTGATATGGATGGAAAAGGAGTTGCATTGAAAGTAATATAAAGTGTAGTGGTATTAACGCATTGATATTTATCAATATCAATACATTTTTTTCAGCTCTACATAAATTGAGGGAAATCAAAAACAGGGTGAAAAGGCAATATGGATCAAATTGCAGCGAAAAGGTCAAAATGATCTTGATAAATATCCCCCTAAAAGTATTACACTTAGGGGCATATTTACTAAGACCAATTCGACCATATTAATTGATTTCAATTGATGTCAATTTCTGTTTCCCTGTACTTTACAATTTTCCTGATTTACAAAGGATCCATTAAAATATTTCCCTGTCAAAATAAATCGTTATTGATAAATATCAATCTGTTAACCACGGCACACTTTGTAATGCTTTTCTATAAGGGTTCCTTCCATTACAGATCAATATCAATAAACATTTTGGACTTAGGCTAAATGACAGGACCAGCTCCATAGGGAATAATGGGTTTACACCAGCCTGAGGGTGGAGAATTCTTTTGAGAGATAAAATGGTTTTTGAACAGTTTAGTAAATAGGAGAAAACAGCGATATTGTTATATATAGGTTGTTTCTCCTGCAAGCACCTGTGTGGGTTTCCTACGGGCACTCCGGTTTCCTTCCACAATCTAAAAACATACATCTGTGTGTGTGACAGAAACTAGATTGTAAGCTCCACGGGGCAGGGACTGAAGTGAATGATGAATATCTGTAAAGCGCTGCGTAATATATCAGCGTTATATAAATGAATGAATACAATACATACCAACATTTACTAGTTGAAAAATGTGTTTGACTTTAGTAAATGTGCCCCATAATAGTTTACCCCGTATGTAATTATTACAGGGATATTTATCAAGTGTGTTGCTGATTTTTACAGATTGAAAATCACTTTTTGATTTAAGAAAAAAATTCATAAAAAAAGTGATTTCCTACATGGCAACAGAATTTTTAAATAAGCGATACCGGCATAAAAAAATAAATACTGTTTCTCCTGCATTAGGCCATCAAAAAACCTTTTGGACTTTGCTAAAATTCCCCCTTAGTGTGAGTGCATTGTAAGGTCAGAGTTAAAAGGTAATATCTCCTTAGTAGTGAGCATCCAGTCAGTTAGGGCTGCAGCAATTTATTATTTATTGTTCTATGTTAATAAATCTTCCCGCTATCCACTAACTGTCTCTTTCAGTTGTTCCCTATACCCCTAAACAGGAGACCACCCTGGAAAGTGAGCAGCTGGGAGTAGGAACAGTTGAGTCCACATTATTCCTGTTAAAATGCAGAATAATAATAATAAAAAAAAAAATGCATATTAATAAATTATTTTACAAATTTGCTTATTTTAAAATAGAAGTATCCTCGTAAATGTAACAAAAAAAAAAAAACAGGTACAGAAAGTGGAATAGATTCGTGCAAGACATTTATAAAAGTTAAATAAAAATGAGACTAGTTTTTCGCTAATGAATTAGCAGTAAATATCACTAAAATATTGATTTTGCCAATGTCGATATTTATAAAGCCCCTTCAAACCTTTTTTTTATCTTTGTTCGCTTGGTTGAGGGAGGCGAGAAAACGAATGACTCCCTGTGGAGACCGCCGATTGAAAACGGAACAGGACTCCATTTAAAGCAGTGAAAAGTGTGGTGGTTTTAATGCATCAATATTTATCGATATTGGTAAATTTAATTCGCTCCTCTAGAAATCTGGTGAATTGAAAAGTGCAGTAAACAAAAAATAATGGGGCGAATAGGGGCAAAAAGGATTAATCAGTTCAGAATTACCTTAATAAATATCCCCCTTTGTGTGAAGTATACAAATAAAGTGGTATATGAATATACAGAAAAAACAGTAAAGCAAAAAGGAAGTGTTGTAATCCTCTAAACATTCCATGGCTTGACATTTCTTTATATGGTTACTTTGTTGCAACAGTGAAGATTTTGTAACCTTCTCAGTACTGAGCAGCGAATAAGAACAGCAGAAGGTAAAACTCAGAATGTTATTTTTATTAGGCAGCTCAATTAATTGCGCAGTGTGCAGGTGGAAACAATTTTGTAGCTTCTCTCTGGTCTAGCCAGGTTTTTTTTTTTCCCCTGACCTAAACTTCCTCTAAGAAAACAACAAGGTATCTAATTTCTCTATGAATTATGAGAAATCCATAATACAAATATAGATGTCCCCTTCACTCTAAACATCTTCATAAATCTTGCAAAGATTATTATAAAAAAGCCAAAAACTGGAATGTTCACTGTGGTTTGCTTAAAATGCAAATATGAAATGGATAGAGAGGAACATCAATGAAACAGCAATCCTTTAAAAAGGTATTACTCCAAATTAGTGAGTATGAAAAAAATTGTAATTCAATTTGCCTTTAAATATTCATTGCTTAATAACATCACGTATAGTACACTGTCCAAATCATAACTGGGGAAAGCCTCAAAATAGAAAAAAAAATAATATATATGATTGTCTTCAAAATCAATGGGTGTTCAACTTAAATTTAAGGGGCATACTGTATATATCAAAGTGCGATTTGTACAGTGGATTCTTGACTTCACAATAAAAGGAAACTTCACTAATTTTTCAAATTCAATAAAGTTAGTTGTTTGGTGATGTCGCAAATTGTCTCACGCTTCACGATCTTATGCCAACTGAATATTTCTGCATCAATTTGTATCCATTTAGTTAATTAACAAAAAGACTAAAAAAATAAAACATTGAAGAACAACTGCAAATTATTTTAGAATAATTACCACAATTTACAAGTAAAATAGTCCATCTACATAAAGTGACTTTCATTCTGAAAATATAACATATAGAAAATTTTCCTAAGTGGTATGTAATGTATTCTCCTGAAAAATACGGCAGTTTATGGCTTAATCTGGGGAGAAAAAATATTATTACAGAATTTGTTTCAATGTTTGTTGAACCTTTGACAGTATTTTTTGCCAGAAAGTGGGATTGTAATACACAATATAATTCTGCCTCTAACTATGGGTGAAATTTATTAAAATCGAAAATGCCATTTTCAATATGGATAAATCGAAAACGGCATTTTCGATTTCGAAATATGGATTTCCATTCCGAATAGTGACTGTAATGACTGTAACTGACTGTAATGAGTGCACCGCTCGCTACCTCTGCCTGATGAATGCCGGCAGCCGCTGAGGAGACTTAGCTCTCCCCAGCACTTCCTGGTTTGGATTAGCCAATCTGGAGCCGCTGACATCACGTATGACGTCAGCGGTGGCAAATTCAATTAGCTGAGCACTGCTATTTCCAGAGATAATTATCGATTTTGTGGAAATCGACAATTATTGATGGAAAGTTAGCATTTGGTATCGCGATATCAATTACCGGCGGTATTTCCACCTTTAATAAATTTCGCCCTATAAGAGGTTTCCCACTCTGTGATTGTTTAGTTTATCTAGTTTAACAAACGGCGTTAAAATAATAAGTAGATTGTATCCAAAATGCTTGTTTGAATGAAGTGAAGCCCCTTCTTCTGTTAAAGTTATCAATTCAACCTTTGACTCCCAGGATAGTAACAGAAAGCTGTTTTCTTCAATAACAAAATACTTTCTAATCATCCTTCCATGAAAAAACCTTATTCTAGTTTCCACTCCGCCTGATGAGATGGAGGGCGGTCAGTGGCGTAGCATGCTCTTTTGGTGCCCGGGGCGGAGTTGCGAGCGGGGGAGGTGCTAGCGGAGATTGGTGCTGCCACCCCCTCCCCGCTCGCCGCCCCCACCGCAATGTGCTGCGGGGGGGGGGTGCTGGCAGAAGTTGGTGCTGCCGCCCCCTCCCCACTCGCCGCCCCCCCACGCTATGCCTCTGAGGGCGGTATTTAAGGAAGTTGGAAAGACCGCTATAGGTCTTTCCATCTTTCTTGTGGTCCCAATTTCCACATTATGGAAATCGGTATTTTTCGATTTCCATAATCTGGAAATCGGATATTTGTATCGAAAAAATCCGTAGCCATTATAACTTATGGCTATGGATGGGTACAAATACCCGATTTCCATATTATGGAAATCGAGAAACACCGATTTCCATAATGTAGAAATCAGGACTGGGCAAATTAAGCTTGAAAATATTCCAGTCAAGTCTTTTCGGGCTTAATAAATACCGCCCGGAGTATTCTCTTTCACTCTGCAATGTTTAAGTACATTAAATATCATTGAGATAGATATATTGGTGGATATTTACTAAAGTTGTAAAAAAAGTATAGCCATTTTTAGCCTGTTTTTCACTAATTTTTCTGCCACATTTTCTTTTTTCCCTTATTTATGAAAAGTTGAAAAAAATGTAATATTATCAATATCCCCCATTATGTATCTTGCTGGTGCCACTGTATGGTTGACTAAAAACATTAAGTCCAAGCAATTCAGCCTTTGCAACTCCCATCTCCCTAATATTGTCTCAGATCATGAAGATAATAAATAAATAAATAAATAAATGAGAGACTTACCTTCAAAATATGCAATTATGAATAATTAATAATTAATGTGTTGTAAACATACACAGCTTTGCTACACAGGGATTACATTTCCTATGACAACTTATAAAAAAACTATATCTCCATTACATCACACACTCTACATATAACCATAATAAGTATTCCCATGTGCTATTGCATCCTGTATCCACCAACTATCTTCCCTATGATTTGTATTGTTTGGAGTTAATTAACCAGCTTATATCTATGTATACCATCCCCATAAAGTTATTTTCTATATACAATATATCTGTAGGCTCTTTTCTTTGCTTAGAGCTTGACCTTCTCTTCCACTATATGTTAGAAGAAAGGAATACCAAAGATGATGCTTTATTATAGCTCAAACATCATTTGACAAAATGCAATTCACACCGTGAGCATCATTTCTCAGTTACAGTAGAGTGTGTGATATTTTTGTGGAGCATTTTGGTACCTCCTAGAAAATTCAGAGGTATTTCCCTTTGCTCCCAAGCTGACATGAACCAGCCTTAGAGAAGATAATATTTCCAAAAAAAAGTATTAATATTTTTGCATTTTATAGTCATGTTGGCCTTCTTTGCATGTTTCCAAGTGTTGTATCAGGCCAAGAGCAACATATAGGACAGTAATGGTGATAAATTAAGGAAAAAAAGAAACTGTCATCAAAATAAAAAAAGAAAAAAGCTGATGTTAATAGTTTAGTCTACTGGAATATCATATTAATTTTCTTCCATTTCTTCATCTTACTTGATAAGCTTTGTTTTTCAGCCAAGAGAAGGTTCTTGTGAAATGATAGCCAGAGATATCTTCTTCTATTAAACACAGACATACTTTGACTTCAAATAAACAAAGGAACATCAGTCAAATATTTTGTTAATGGACAAGGAGAGATGATAAATAGGTCTTAATCATGAACATCTTAATAACAACTATTTGAATCAAAACTGAACTTGTTAGGTTTCTTATGTTTGGTCCAAATTTTTTCTACCCTCCTTATTATTCCTAATTATTATCAAGGTAATGTTCAAAATGTTATTCCGAACAATTGAAGGCATGCTTACTGTCTAGAAAATATTATGGGACAGTTTATTGAAGACGTGCTAGAAAAAAAGCACAATTGGACCTCTTCATTTCTAACAATTACATATATCTAAATAAGGGGAAACCTTGGTAACAATGATCATAACATGACTGTTTTTTTATTTAAACTACAAAAAGAAACTGCATTTTTAAAGAGCTAATTTCCCTATCCAGCAGCTGAACTTAAGCACATAAGTTGACTGACGTCTTCATAGGGCGCTGAAACTAAGTGTTGTATTTATAAAATTTGAATAAAAATTCAACTGATTTATTGCTAGCGAATTAGCACTAAATATCACTGATATTGGTATCTATAAAGGCCCTTAAGTTCTTTTTAGCTTCAAAAAGTGATTGTGAGGTTAATGGTGGGAAAAAAAAATCACTTTTCTCTATAGAAATTGTCCTGCAACTTATCCTAAATCAGATTTGAAGAGCTCAATGGAAAAATGGCCTAAGTCCAAAAATTGATATTCTTAGAAAAACGAAGTTTGTATTGGACTTAGGCCATTATTCTGTTGAATATAAA
>JAKJJM010009597.1:0-11058 GCA_021901965.1 Pipa carvalhoi
CAATATTAAATGGATACATAACTTTAAAGTTATTTGGTTTGTTAAAATTGGTTTGAATAATAAAAGCTGCGGCCTTTTAACCCCATGTTTTGTGTCCTGGTGTTTTTTGGTAATTTGGAGGGGTGGCAAAAAAGTTAAAATAGGTTTAATTAATTGGTGGTTTTAATCCTGGAGCAATGTTGACGCTGCACCAGTCAAGGTTAATGTCTTAAATGTCTAAACTTTTGGGTTAGGATAATCACTAGAAAATGGAGTTATGGAGAATATTAAATAGCTAATGTCATCGTAATGAAAAGGTTCTATTTGCAGTGGAAAGAATAATGGAATAAGAAAGAGAATATATAACAAAGACAGAAGACTTGAAAAAAAAAAGCTATTGCATTTCTTGTAAGTCAGTGAGCATGGGACTACCTTTGTACATCAGATATCTGATTTTATCTGATGAAACCAAAGGGCCAAATGTGCTTAGTACAGTCACAAAGAGTTAACATGAAAGCGTACATATTAAACAACTCTGTCCAAGCAAATAGGATTTCCCTTAATTATTTCCTGTTCAGTGTAACATCTACCTTGCAGAAGCACTATGGTGCCTTCTCAAAACACTAGACAACACTTGCTGTCTAGTTTTACTCTGCACATGTACATTATGCTGTAAAGGATATTTAAGAAAATTGTGTAGGCAGTGCATTTTTTTTCTAAAGAACTTTTAAATCTGAAGCTACTCACATGAAAATGTTTAGACAGCATTTGTACCCATACATCAGTCTATCAATTTCTCAATGTTCTGTTTCCAAACATCTGTCTAAATTGTGACATGCTGAAGATTTGATCTGATTTCTTAGTACCTCTATAATGTAATTATTCTGGGGGGGTTGTAATGTTGCCTTTTTCTGTTAAAGGGGAACGATAATGGTAAACTATACTTATCTGAATCGTTAGATGAATACATCACTGAATCGTTAGCTGAATACATCACTGCTTTGCTCACTTTTGGGTCTATGTGAATGACATCGGTCCCTCACATAGACCCCCCCCGAGTTTCTGCAAAACTAATCGACTACGCATGCCCAGATTTGCTGAAACTGATGTCACTCACGTAGACCCAGAAGTGAGCAGATCGGCAATGTATTCATCTGACGATCATGGGCTGAGGATCTTCGTATGAATACTGATCTTTGTGCACTGCTGTTAGATCGATCAGGAAAGTATGGTTTGCTACTATAGTTCCCTTTTAACTTTGTAGGACTATCTTTGTTTGAGCTTAATTGTCGTGGGCTATAAACCAGGCATTTTTAAAAAATATTTTCACTGTGTTGTCCAACAGCTGGCTGAATATTTACATATTTTTACCTACTTCCTCATCAGCTGATTGGAATTGCTTGCCAATGACTTGATCCACAGGCTTAAGAATTGTGAAAAAAAATATTCAGAAACATGCAGGTGAGCAGTAGATCTGTAAGGATGTGCACCTGCAGAATTCTGGTTGGTTATTCATAATTATCAAGTTTTTTATTTAAATTTCTGTTCCACAGATCAAAGGGAACACTCAATGGGGTTAACACGGGACTGGATTGCCACTAGAGGCACTATAGCATATCCAGAGCCTGTTACACCTCTAAAAGCGCTAAGGTACACTAAACATAACACACATAAGGATACTGGTACAAGGTGGTACACCTCTGAAGGCACTAAGGTGTACTGTGACAAGGTACAGGTAAACACACAGGAACTAGGTGACGTGCCTCTGGAGGAACTAAGGTGTGCAGGAACAGGTGTCTTGGAAACACAAAAAGACATAGGGGTTAAGATGAATCCTCTGTACCACAGCAGGAGTTGGCACTGGTTAACACTTAGGTGTGGAGTCTAAAGAGGCCCTGTTTTTCACCCTGAATGCCCCGCAAGAGGGTATGGCCTTTGTAGCAGGGGACCTTCCAGGTCATGGCCCTCAGGTTAACTCCTCACGGATGGCAGCTGGATGGACTCACGTGGGAACACTGCAATGTAGTAGGATCATACTTAGTGCAGTGTAGTTGAACAGCCCCTCACAGCACCCCTGTGCAAACTCTGAACTGTTACAAACAGCACCTCCTAGAAGCAGCACAGAGTATGAGCTGTATGTATGTATAATTTTATTTACAAAGTGCCACAAATTTACGCAGTGCAGTACAATTCAGCAGTACAAATATAATACACACATGGGAAAAGTGCATTAAACAATACAAGTATCACAAGGATACTTCACTTTGAGTGCCAGATTGTGGTTGACACAAGAGGTTGGAAGTCCTTGTCCGTTAAGCTTACAACCAAAATGGAAGGAAGCCTTACATACACAGGTAGAAGGTTAATAAGAGCTGTAACAATGTGCTGAAACACTAGTCAATAAATACACATACTAAGCATAAATAACTAATTAAGGATAAAATAAAATATATGCATACAAATCAGTAATTAATATCAGTGCTAGTGCTCCAAAAGGTAGGAGATCAGTTTGGTTTTAAAAGTGCAGAGGAATGTTCCTGACGAAGATTAAGGCAGGGGTATAGAATTGCAGATGTGTGGGGCAGAAAGAGAAAAAGTTTTAAGACAAGAAAGGGCAGTATTGTTGTGTGGCATGCAAAACTGGTTGCTTTGTGAGGAGCACAGTTGAGGAATGTATGGGCATACGAGTGAGGAAATGCAGGGAGGGGCAATGGAGTGAAGTGTCTTAAATGTCAAACGGAGAACACTGTAAATGGTTTGTTTGCTTACAGGAAGCCAAGGAGCAGAGAGAGGATGAGAGGAAGGCTGTCCCCTCTGTTATAGGAAGCAGCCAGCTCATCAGGATCAGAAAAGGGCACAGATGTGGATAGGCTGGAGGACAGATAAGTAGCAAAGGCTTGCCGATCAATGACACGCATGTTGCAAATAAACGTTTTAGGGGGTGGAGGAGGTGAAATAGGAGAATATGAGATAGAAAAGTTAAGAAGGTGATGATCTAAGGGAGGGAATGGGCTGATATTAAGAGCAGAGAGAGAAGTATTTTTTGTAAAAACCAAATCTAGAAAGTGACCATCCCTATGGGTGCTAGAGTTAGTCCACTAGTGAAGGTCAAAAGAGGAAGTTAAGTGGAGAAAATGAGAAGGCCAAGATAGAAAGAGGTCATCAATATGACTGTTAAAGTCCCCCATAATGAGTGCGGGGCTATCATTAGAAAGGAGAAAGGATAGCCAGGATTCAAACTCAGATAGAAAAGTGGTAGGTGAGGAAGCAGAGGTTGGCCTGTATATAGCAGCAACACATAAGGGTAGGGAATAGAAAAGTTGGACACCATGATCCTCAAAGGAAGAGAAAATAAAGCAGTCAGTGATAGAGATAGATTCAAAACAACAGTTAGTTACGGAGCGTGCATTAAGGAGAGAGCAGGAAAAGGGAAGGGAGGAGATCAGGAGAGTTGGAATTGGGATTAAGTTAGATGGACAAGAGGCACAGGAAGGAAAGGGAGGGGCAGAAAGGTGAGGGTGAATAGAAATGAGCATGCAACAGGGACCAGGATTAGGAGAGATATCCACTGCAGCAAATAGCAGCAGAGTTAAGAGGGAAAGTAAGTGAGAAGTTTTAGATGGCGATTGCCATTGAGCCTCTGCTACCTGTTTGCTGATTTTCGTGAATGTTTGGAACATTCTAATTACTACCAAATGAGATAAGTAACTTGATAATCTACAACAATGTATAGTGATTTTTTCTAAATTATAGTGTTCATTACTAGAAGTGATTTACAGTAAACTAGATTAGTCTTCAATATTTACCTTGATTTACAGTGATTTTTAAATGTAACCATTGGAAAATAGTTTGATTATAAAGGAATTGATTGTATAATCATTTATTATCATATTCCATTGTTTTTTTGACCATTCACTGATTTTAAATGAATCAGTTGCATAACTAATACACCTCAATTATTACAAAGAAAGCATTATAAAACCTCAATCTGTTTGTAAAACTGTAATTATTCCCACTGCAAAAACACAAGAACTATTATCACAGCAGTTGTAATTGTGGTTTTAATTTGCTTTAATCCACAATGCCCACTTCATAATCCACCATTAAACACTGTGGGCGAAATTTATTAAGGCTGTAAAGACTTGATTCGAGTCTTTGCGGGCTTAATCGTGCGAGAATTCTTGCGAGATCATCAGGAGGGATCTCGATTGCGCTTCTCCACGATCGGGTATGTTGCCCGAAAGTGTTGTAGCCATAGAAATTATGGCTACCTTTCGGATGATAGCGTGAGAATTCTCGCGCGATTAAGACCGCAAAGACTCGGATCGAGTCTTTACGGGCTTCATAAATTTCGCCCTGTATTTGTTGTAGCAGAAGTTCAATTAACATTACAGACAAGCATGAGGCAGTTCACAGACCCAACACAGTGGCCAATTCATACAAACTCTGAACATACTATTAATCAACTTTATATGGTAATATAGAAAACTTTATTCACAAGAATCATACTGCATATGTGATGTAGAACCTGCCCTAAAAGAAGTTCACTGCAGTACAAAAGAAATCAATAAAAAATAGAAATGTAGTACAGCATATATTAATACAAAAATCACCTGCAATAGAGCCTGAATTCAGTGGGGCTTATTCATGAAAGTACAAACAGTTGTTCAAAGGTCAGAATTCACATCCATTCACTGATATTCGTGTATTCATCACTGTGATATGACAAATTTATGACCAATTCAGAGGCTTACAGTGGTTACAAACTTACAGAGCTTTCTGCATCACTTTGCGTGCACATGCACAGGTACAGTAAATAGGTTATTCATCAAGTGTCAGAGTCTGCTGAAGTAGTGAAGTTTGCAAGGAGTACTGTGTCAAATTTGCAAATTTTACCGCACCAGATTAAAGCGGCAAATTTGGGGGTTGATGGTAGGACTCCTACTATCCAACTCACTATGTCGTACTATTAAATAAACAGCGTCCAAAAGCTATTTGCTTCTTTGCTATGGGAATCCATCACTTAGTGAATTCACGACTATTGGAGTGTAATGACCTGAAGTGACAAGAATTTACTTCGACAGTTGAATTCTCACTTTGATTAATAAGCCCCAGTACCTTTAACTGAATTTCACAAAGTGAAAAGCAGGATCACAAGTGGAAGACAGCAACTCTTAGCCAGGGTATACTACAGAATTAGCTGAGACAAGGAGTAGGAGTACTGAAAAATCTTTGCTCTTAAATGCAAATCATATGCTCCCTAAAATAATAAAAGTAGTAAAGTAGTAACATTAATTTCAGATGGATACTATAGATAGCAAGATAAGGCATAGGGGGAAGCAAAAACAATTCCATGCTCTAATTTGAGCCCTGCTTCACACCTTGTAAACATCTTAGAATAACAGTCCACTCTGCCAAAACAATCTTAATCATGTAAGTGGTGGAAAATAACATTGATTTTTAAAATGTTATTTTAGCAGACCATTAATAGAGAAAGTTATCCTTATTATAAAAACACTTACAGAGAAAGCATGCAAATCATATCTTTCAGACATTTTTATTCATATGTCTGATAAGAGCAAGGGTCAGGAAAATCAATAAATCAATCAGTTCCAAGCTAGCACTTTAATGCACTCAGTCTATCTGCCAGAAGCAAAATTCACTTGAACCTTAAATGACCCTATAAAATATTATCATAAAAATAGATTGCTTCATATATATATTAATAGGTAGAAAATGATGGAATAAAACCAAAATAGTGAAACCAAAGTACCCCATCTACACAAATCTTAGCAGGGGAAAACTGAAAAATAATGTTTTATTTATCTCATTGTTTTTTATTTTACTTTTGTCTTTGAAGTATTCAGCAAAGTAAAATAAAGGACATAGGAGTGGTAAGTGCTTCACTCAAAAAAAACACTCATCTGTTTTAAAGGGGACGTCAATTCAAAAACTATTTTTTGATATTTTATTATTTATTGTAAAACAAATATTTGTCCATTGGTGTTTTTTATTATCTTTCCTGCTATTAGCCCTTAAATTATTTTTACACTGATATTATTTGCTCCTGGATAAACCTTTACACAGGGCAGATATTTTGCTATATTTAACAGCTGATAAGTTGGTTCATTTTTTAGTTGCCTGGAAAAAATACAATATTTTTTATTTCAAAGAGTTAGTTATAAACAGTGTCAGGGATTGTTTTAAGTATGTATGGGCCCTGGATTTAAGGGAGAAGATCGAGAATTCAGTAAAACAAAAACAGGTGCAACAAAGTGCTTTCTCTTTCTAATTATATACTATATTATTTCCACTTTACAGTTTGTATTAAGAGACAAAGTGTATTTTACAGTCTGAAAAATCTTAGCAAAATAAATGAAATCAATGTAATACCATTGTAATTAAAATCCTCTGAAATTAAGATATAATGGGTGAAAGTTATTAAGCCCGTAAACACTCGATGCGAGTTTTTGCGGGCTTAATCACGTGAGAATTCTTGCCCGATAATTCTCGCGAAAGCATCTAAAAGAAATTGACCAGTGGCTGTATTTTACAGTTTATTGTTAATTATTATTAATTTAAATACTCCTAAAAATCTCTGTACCAGTTGATTCAAGTTATATGGCAGCTGAACAAAGGAGCTCAGTTGTAATGTAAATGACAATGAAGCCAAATAAAATGACAGGCTTGTTATAATGTGCCTAATGCATATGCTTTAATATATCAGCATACATATGACCCAACCCTTCCATAATAATGACTGAAAATTAGTTCTGTAGACTCATATTTTCTAATAGTGGACAGTCTTCTCCTTTTAGCCAGTGGCTTTGCACATGTTCAGTGTGCACTACTTAGGGCCTAAGTTATCATCAAAAGGATATCATCTGAAAAGGTGGTGATTTTGAAAGAGCTACCTCTTATTTGGATACCATGAAATGGAGGGAGTTGAAGGACATATCTTAGTAAGGGTTAAAGAGCTAAATTGAAAAGAAGTGGTGAGAGACGCCAGCTGAGTGTATCCCTTGGAATATCAAAAGGAGTCCAAAATGTGGCCATTAATGAAGGAGAGGATTTATAGATGCAATTGACTGCTCTAATAAAATGAAGAAGAAATTTAACTAAACATAGTGGATGAGAGTGATAAATGTGATCAAACAATTTGTCTGCATCTAGGTTAACCACCAGTGCACAAGACGTAGGGTTGACTATGGAGAGAAGACAGTTATCAAGGTCAACCAGCATGGACTTTACTTTCATATTGTTATTTGCCCAAACTTTTCCAAAACCTTACCAGGAAGTAACTGGGCTACTGGTACACTCTAGTATTATTTGGTTGCTGGTAGAAACTGATAATATTTCTAGTTAATAATAGATCCTATGAATGAATAAAAACACTGGTGAACTTGCAATTTAAATGATCTTTTAAAAAAATGCTATTTGATTTCTTGGAACCATTTATTATGATTTCTGTTTATCTTAGGGTGATTATGATTATCAGCAGACACAAACATACATAAGATACCTTAAAGATTATTTAATATAAAATCAGAGCCAGAGCATGACATACAAGCTTGTCATACTCCTTCTTAAGCAAATGTTTAATAGTGCCAGAAGGTGACTATGTTATGTACATAAAAAATATTTTCATAACAACATATATTTATATGTGATTAAACATAACAGCCAATCACAAGGAAGCTCCAACACCATAAAAACAGGATTGTAAATAATGCTAATTACAGAATAAATAACAATGGGACTCAATGCTATAGAGTTCCTATGAGATTACATGCAGTTTATACTTCTAACATTAGAACAATGGTCACAGGAACACAGAGAGCACTCTGAAATCATGGGTTTTTATAGAAAAGAAAAAAAACAATATAGCAGCATAAAGAATAACCCCACATATATTTTCATTTGCTCAAATTTTGCCTAAACAGTGTCAGGAACAAACTGGAATACTGGTAAATTCAAATATTAGCATGTTGCACTAGCAGAAACTGGTCAATAATCAATTCACCACTGGTTCCATACATTATTGAACTCCCTGGTGATAGCGTGCTTAATGATGGCAAACAGTGTACATTGTACTGTACGTGGCAAATACTATGTAAGTCTTGTTAACATGTATATAGTATATATAAATAAATAGAGAGTAAAAGGGAAAACTATTAAATGAACAATGTACACTGTTATCAAATCAAAAACAAAAATTGTAAATAATCTACACACTCAAATATGACAAAATAATTGTACATATATTGAAGAAAAAGGTGAAGGTAAGGGGAATGGAAAATTCACTGGATAGAAAAAGGTATGCAAAGTGAAAACAGGTGATGTTTTATGAAGGGGAAATGACTGTTACTGTGAGAGCAGTTGGACAAGAAAGAAAAGAGAGGAATGCCCAATGAGCTATACATATACTTTTATATTTGCAACATACAGCTGCCTCACATTTGTGAACTGCTTATCTCATAATGCTTTTCTAGAAAAAGCTGCTTCACATTTGAGAACTACACATCCCATCATGTTTTGTAAGACATGGCAGTTAGCAGTATGTCACAACTGCCTCACACTGAGAACTACACAAACTGTAATATTTTGGAACATATATCTGCTTGCAATTTGTGAACTTGTTAACAAAATATCCCATCATGCTTTGTAGGAAACATCTGCCTTACTCTGATTACAACAGTCACATTTTTCAGATAATAACTTTTAAAAACTGCCATGAAGAAGCAATGTGATCATCGGGTCCAGGTAGAATAGTTGGCATGCCAACATATTGGAGGGGGCTAGTCAGTCAGGGTGTGGAAATCCTTCTGCCCTTACCGGTATGCTGTGAATTGTAGTTTAGCAACAGCTATATATTTAAGGTCACTGAATTGAAAGGAGACATTTGTCAAATCCTTATGACTTCAAATAATGGGAAATACTTGTAGACTCTGCTAAACATATGTGAAAATGTCTTTAATTTGTGTTTTTTTTTTAAATAATAAAAAAACATAGTATCAGAACCAAATCAGAACATTTGGCAAAAAAAAAAATCAGAGCCTACACAAAACAAAATCACAGCAATGAAACAGAAACAGAAAGGATGAAAAACATGAAGGTTTGCCTGCTTCTGTAAGAGGCATATAACACACAGACAACTACAGTTTCTTCCCACATTTGTTCAGATAGGAAGTTCATAGATAAATTTTATAATAACATTTTAGTCTTTTAGATTACTACACTATTTGACATCAGCTAAAATCATCTAGGAGTAAGACAGTTCCTGCCCTTTCACTTTGTTCAAATGTATTAAGTTATTTTTATGTCCCTTTTTACAACACATACAGGATATCTGTGCATCGTCTCTCCACTGTGGGATTTGCACTGATGAGTCCTGGGGCATAGAGTCTAAGGAGCTCACAATCTTCACCCTTAACCCCCACACGAGGGTATAGTGTTTGAATGTATTTTATTCAGAAATGTTTACTAATGCCAGCAAGGATTTGTAACTACAATATTTCTCTTGTTTTAGTATAAAATTCCAATAAAACGTGTTACAGGAACGTGCCCTCAGTACCTTTTGTCTCTGCATGTTCCAACATTCATCATTTTTTTGACATTTTGTTTAGACCAAACTTTTTTTATACTGCCACCATTAACAATGTACAGTAACAAGTCAACATCTTACTTTTCACCAACCATTTATATTGAAGTACCTGGGAAACCCTTAAAATGTGCATGATATTAAAAAAGAAACAAATTCATCAACATAAAACTGATATTTCTTCTAAAAATTATTGTTTAATGCAACTTTATAGATTTGGGATACATAACAGTATTTAAGAAAGTTTAACTTTTAATGAGATAATGTGTATTCTTTTCCCCAAACCCTAAAAGCATTATATTTTACAAATATGTTGATGAATAATGTTCTCTTTGCCTCTCTTTCTTTCTTTCTCTCTTTCTCTTTTAACAATACATTTCATTAACTTAAAATCTAGGTCATTTGAATAAGATATTCATTAAAATTGCCATTTTCTATAGTTCTGGGACCACAAATTTTACTTATGTTTCTTTGAAAACTGACACTCTGTGCACTCTTGACATTTTATGCTGAAAGAGAGAATTGCATTCCTTAAAAAAATTAACCAGTTGCCCCTTGGTTTTTAATTATAGCACAGGATGGAAGTGCCTAGGGAGGAAAGATATTTTTTTTCTGTCCACCCTTAATCCCACATCATTATTAATAAGTTAAATAAAACTCACTAATGGTTACTCCAACACTAGTGGGATTAGTGGGAGCATTGAAATGAACAATCATATCCCAAGACTACTATCTGAGGGCAGGGCAATATAGCAAACTCAATGAATTGAAATGACTTAATTTGTCTCTTGTAATTAAAATAAAAGATGGTATTAGTGTTGGTCGAACTGCTCGGCTCAACTGTTAGTTCGAGCCGAACTTCAGGATTTTTGGTCACCCGAGCCGAGCCGAGCTTTTTATCATGAACTTACAGGCATATTCTATGTGATTGCCTTTTTAAATAAATTTGTTTTTTGATCGCCAATTTGGTTTTTTGATCGCCTTTTTTGGGTTCCATACTTCTTATTAGTACGTCCCGAGTGTCAAGAGGAGACAAGAGTATTGCCATTCAATATACGCACTGACGAGATTTTAGATGTGAGTACCCATCTTTGTGATTACCATCCATTTAAAGACATACTACACCATATAGCTTTTTTTCTAGGGCAACGCAGACCTCGATGTTTTTCTCTATTTTATAATTATGTTCTCGTCATGTGCATCTATGCCTCTTTTGATGCACCCCATGATCCTATTTGCTTTGGTAGCTGCCGCTTGGCACTGGTTGGTACAGTTAAGTTTATTGTCAACTAGAATTCCAAAATCCTTTTCCATGTTTGCTTTGCCCAGTGTTTTCCCTTTTAGAAAATAATCTAGACATGCATTTCCACTTCTCATATGCATAACCTTACATTTATCAGTGTTAAACCTCATTTGCCACTTTCCTGCCCAAGCCTCCAACATATGTAGATCCATCTGTAATGAAGTACTATCCTCCT
>JAKJJM010009615.1:0-13063 GCA_021901965.1 Pipa carvalhoi
GTACCTCAATTGTAGGGCACCATATCTCCAGTTGTGGGTGCTTTTTAGCCCTCTCTTTGTGAACATCCCAGTATGTAATTGTGTTCAATGTTCAAATGTGTAATTTAATATTTCTATTTGGTAATGTTTAGGTATGAATCGGGAGACCACGTAGCCGTATATCCAGCAAATGAATCCTCCCTTGTAAATAAGCTGGGAGAGATCCTGGGTGCAGACCTTGACAAAGTGATATCATTGAACAATCTGGATGGTGAGTTCTTCTCAATGCTTATGGTTTCTGGAAAGACTGAAATGGTGCAGAATTAGTAATTAGTAATTCTCTCAAAAAACATTTTGCATAACCAATCCTTTTTGTTTCCATTAGCTGTGGGCATACACTGAACGAGTTTACTGCTAATCTAGGAATATCAGTAGATGTTCTGTGACTGGAGAGTTTCACATTACCAAGGAGTTAGACTGACACCTTGTGGGTAAATTAATGTCATTGTTTATGTTGACTCTTGGCTTAAAGTGAAACCACTCTATATTCTAACATTGAACATTCTCGAATAATAAAAATTCAGCTGTGGTTGCAGAAACATCATTGGCCAATATGGTAAATCTGATTTGCAGGCAACCCATTATAGAGCTTGTATGCAGTTATAAGAAGGCTGCATAGCACTGAACCAATTGATTGTTCAAATTGATCCGAATATATCAACAAAATTTCCAAATGATCCAGTCGTTTGGCCATACACCGTAACAGCCAGATTTCACTGTGTATATCCTGCTTAAAGAACCAGTAACCTCAAAATGAAAAGTCCTATTTGGATTAGAATGACAGTTATTCCTACAAGGTACTGGTACAAATGTTGTCTTTGAAGTTATAATCCTAATTTTGTATTTTGAGTTTTTTTTCTTTGTGATTGCAGCCATCTTTTATCTGTTAGGAAAACAAACTTCCACCTAGACCTTTTGTTTCTAGTTAAGATAATACATATTTATGATTGCCTCAGAAAGACCAATTTTAGCTGCAACCTGCAGAAAGAGAGACAGTACAAACAAAACTAAAATCAGCAATTCATCTTCACTTAGTTATCTTTACAGGTCCATGTAATAGTCTATCAGGCCAACATTTTAGCCTGAAATAAATTATCATTTCCATTGTTTTTTTCTATCCACACTTTTCAATGGGTAGAGAAGATTAGAACACCAAGCAAAGCAGCCTAAAATATGAAATGTTTATGTATTTATGCTCGTTTGTATAGTACAGAGATTTTCAGACGTCTCTCCAACATATGGCTTTCTAAGAATGGGTGATTATTTCATGCATTTGACATATTTTGGGCACATAGTAAACCCATCTAATTGTATTTAGAAACTGAGAAAATGATAGAGGTATGGCACTGTGTACATTTGTTTAGTTATGCATTTATCAATTAGTACGTATGAAAATGAGATTATTTATAGTGATTACACAGTGTTTGACAAATGCTTAAAATACGTATGGTAAATGCATAGTGGGTTTGTGTGAATCTGGCATTTGGAAATCTTCATACGCACCTAAATGTAATTATCTTGGAAACACGCACAAATTCACTATGCATACCTCCTGTCTCTGCTGACAAATGCAGAACAGTGCCAGACAAACTTTTTCTAAGGTCACCAGAGCATGGCCCTCTTTCCCCTCATTGGGTGTTCACCAGTGACCTGTTTGTCAGGAGCCAGACATCCGGTACAGGCCAGGGGAAGTCTCGGGGAAAGAGACTTAGAACTGCTGCCATTGAACCTTGGACTGTGGGATAGGACCCAAAAAACAGGTGTCCCTTGGGAAGTCTGCATTTACCATGCATTTTTAACACATTCGCATTCAATGTATATAATCTCATTATATTAAAAAAGTTCTCCAACTGATAAGAAAAATTCCATGTAAACTTAAAAATGCCCAGCATCTTATGTCTACAGTATATCAACTTCTATATGCATTAAGATATGTTTGCTGTGCTTCCAAAGTGTCCTCAAATGCATAAAATAAATGCCTGTATGCACGCCCTAACACTTACTAAATCTGCTTCTTTCAATATCCCAACTACAGGTAGCAGTTGTAGGAATTCTACGAGTTAAATCCCAGCAACCATTAAGGAGCCACAGATAAAAGATGAGTGAGCTAGTTACTTCACTAATGTAAACCTTCAGCTAGTAAAAATACCATTATAATGGGTACATTTCAAACACCATATTTCAGACAGGAGAGAGTAAGTTGTCAAATATAGACTAACTTGAATTTAAAGGAGAAAGGATATTCTTCAAGCAGAAAAGAGTATAAAAAACACATTATATCCTAAAAAACTTGCTTCCAGTCAACCATTTTATGATCTTGGTGTTTTTTGTTTCTAATATTTATAGAGGAATCTAACAAGAAGCACCCATTCCCATGTCCCACGACTTATCGCACTGCGCTCACCTACTATTTGGATATTACCAATCCTCCCCGCACCAATGTACTTTATGAGCTAGCACAGTATGCAACAGACCCCAAGGAGCAAGAGAACCTGCGCAAGATGGCCTCTTCTGCCCATGATGGAAAGGTGAGAAACCCACATTCCTCTGGAATATGAAGATTTTGTTTCTCTCATTGTTTTAATGGGGTTTAGAATTTTGTCAGACTTCTCAGACTTTTGTCTTGGAAAAATCTAGTTACCAAATACTAAAGAGAAGTAAAAAAAAACCTTTAGACTTGCATCTAAAATGCCTTAAAATTGAAATATTTGCTATGTGATATCTTATGTTGAGCTCAAATTTCTGTAAGTAAATTTCTTCTGACTTCAGGTCTATGATACCTTTGTTTATGGTGCTCACCCTGTTGAGATGCACTTGCCCAATAGTCTGTCCTGCGACTCTGAATGTACAGTGAAGTCACAATACACAGGTTATCACCAAAAGCTGCAGCAAAGTAGAAGCCCACAACATGCAAAGAGATTTGATCTCAACTAGTGTAGTATGTTCTAATCAATGAATGCACTATGTGCAATAAGTGTGAAAGGGGAACTATAGTCAGATTACATCTTTACATATGCAGTACTTTACCTTAGTGAGAAGCGTTTCTCCCCATTAGATGTTTCATGTGAAGCAGGATAATTGATTACAGAGCACTGATAAACTCCTGTACTAGGAAATGTGTGTGTGACGTGAACCTGCCAGTTTTCCATGAAAAGGTTACCCTTCCCCAGACATTTTTGTTTAATGTGTAATGTAACACCTGCGCACAAGTTCGCTTATCTCTGTAATCTCCTGCTTTCCAAGCCTAAACAATGAGGTCAAAAGGTCAGCACACTGCTTAACCAATAGCAGTCAGGCAGCTTTTTCTTCTCATGTTGCCTAACTTGCAAGAGGGAGAGGGGAGGGGGGAGTGGGTGAGGACAAAATGTCAGCTCTCTTTAGAATTAAACAGTGGAACAAACGGCAAGTATTATTTCTACTCTAAACTTTTTTTTTTAAACTATTTGTGTCAGCAATTGGCTTAGTATAAAAGAGTTTTATATATATGTGTGCAGTTATATCAGCACTATAGTTCTTCTTTAAGTGAAATTAGACCTCAGCTGAAAGCAGAAGCAAAGTGCATTACCCCCTTATAATTGGGGGACCACCATATCTCTCATATATCAATGCAAACAAATATAAAGTCCCAGCTGTGCAGCTCAATCTCATATGAAAAATTAAATTAAGGGGGAACAAAACTATCATCTTTTTATCTTTAATTTAGTAAAGTTCTAATCACAAGTGAGTAACAGAGTGGTGAATAATTTAATGCCACAGCACTCTTGTACTGATTCCTTACCCTCTATGTATTTAACATGAACTCTGCATCCTGATTCAAGAATGAATTTCCCACACAACATAACAATTAACCCAAAGTGTAGCAAATTCAGTTATTGACTAAAAAGTGTATTGTCACAGCAGTGGAGTGAATTATCACATGTCGGCTGAATAGTAGCATTGGTGTCCCGTGCTGACAACATACTAGCAATATACATAATTTATAGAATGGGAAATGTCACCATTATGTATGTATGTATAATTTTATTTATAAAGCACCACAAATTTACGCAGCGCTGTACAATTCAGCAATACAAATATAATACAGACATGGGAAAAACGCATTACACAATACAAGTATAATATCACAAGGATACATCACTTTATGTACTGGGTTGTGGTTGACACAAGAGGTTGGAGGTCCCTGCCCGTAGAGCTTACAATCTAAATGGGAGGAAGACTTACATACACAAATAGAAGGGAGACATTATGTTGTGTTAAGATCACTGGTGTTGTCACCAGGAAATGTATCTATTATAGGGTAAACATCACGCTTCACTTGTTTGTGATATTATGGATTTCATGATGTCTGGTACTTGAATATGTATCTTTTGGTGTTTTATTGATGGGTTACACTGGAGCTGATTGCTTTAATTCATTTTTATGATATTGTATAGTTCAATAAGTGCATTGTACACTGTTGGAAACATATATATGTTATAAATGATATAATGTATGTAATTGCTTGCCGTGGGTTGTGTCCTGTGGTTGTGGGTGGGATGTATTGAGGTTTTTATTGAGTGTTTGCACATGTACATCTGATGAAGGGAGGCTTCACCACTCAAAACCTCATCTGAGTTTTTTTCACTCTGCAATGGGAGTTTTCCCCTGAGGTTACACAGTTGAGTAGTTGGAGTTTCCTTTTTTCGATTTGGCATGATGTGGGTTGTGCTGGGGCCCTACTTTGGCCTGCTGTTGTGAGTATACTTTTGTTCCTAAAAGTGCTGGGATTTTTCTCTATACTCTGGAGACTATAACGAATAATAGTCACTAAAATTGCAACTATTGTGTTTTTACATTAATTTCAAAGGCAGACAATTCCTTTTCATGTTGGCAATAGATCACATTTGATTAAAATTTCACCAGAATAGTAACAGGAACCCTTCCATAAGCCCCCCAGTTTTTCAGTGCATTTTTATAGTTTTTTTGATCATGCAAGCAGATTTTATGTTTAAAAAATAAGTGACTTATTCAAAACGTTTATTTCACGTAGTATAGACTTATGTAAGGTTTTAAGACAATCCCTCCTGGGAAGTGCCATAATTAGGTGTAACATTTCTTTCTCTGCTACAGTAATGCCAGAAAAAGACTATTTTATGCTGCACAGAATATTATGTAAAGATTACCCACTAGGTTACATTTTCATCACCCTGAGGGAGGATTGTGTTACCCTTAACATGTTCACAAAACATAGGCCTTCATATTCTCCCATGTTCATACAGGCTGAACTAATTTATAGTGTCTTAAAAACTATTGTAGTATTAAAATAGAGAGAGGTTAACATTTGCAAAGTGGACATCTTAGTGAGAGTTTTCTGTTGGGATGCTGTCCCACACTGTTTAATACTTCATTCTTTCTGCCCGCTATAGACACTCTATCTCAGTTGGGTTGTGGAGTCAAGAAGAAATATTCTGGCCATACTGGAAGACATTCCTTCACTGCGCCCTCCTATTGATCATCTTTGTGAGCTATTACCACGTTTACAGGCCCGATACTACTCCATTGCTTCATCTTCAAAAGTAAGTGGAAACAGTCATATGCGATGTTCCTCTGCAATTGATACATTTTTGTCTTCCTTCCTTTTGTATTCCATGTATTAGTGTATTATGAAATGTAGATTGACACTAAATTACGATAATCTTATCCCAATCACTGCAATGGACAGCTCACTAGGCTGGACTAATGAAAATGATTTGTTTATAAAAATGTAATGTGGGCCAGTCTATGAAGCCTGTCTTTCTGCTGTAAGAGCTGTAAGAACTTGAGCTGTTTACAGGGAGGCTACAGACAACAGTCTAGTGTACAAAGCCATCAATTAAGATTGCAGAGAGCACAGTCACACTGCAGCCTGGACACAAAACCTTTTTTTTTTTTTTTTTAAAGAAGACCATTTTTTTTTGTTTTTTCTTCTTTAAACATACACAACATAAATGTAATGAGCAGGAACATGAATTCTGTTTATTCCTCTTTTTTATCTTTTTCTTTTCTGTTTATTATTGCTGTTGTAAATGTGTAACATAAGAATAAACAAACATAAAAAAAAAAATATATATATATATATATTTAGAGATATTCCTTCCTGTGTCTCCATTTTGTTTAAAAACAGTGCAGTCTTGTCTTTTTTAGAACTTTGTTATAGAGAATCTAGTTTCCTTTAATAACTGTCAGAACACTGTCCAAGAATATCACCAAATTGCTTTTCTTTAAGTACTCTGGGATTGTTGTCTTTTATGACCGAGGTCCCCAAATCCCGGGCTGTGGACAACTACCGGTCCACGGGCCCTTGGCTCTGGGCCACCAGATGGTGACACACGCACACGTAGCACGTCACCATCATGCAGCCGTCAGAGTGCATTGGCACCTCCCACCGGTCCGTGAAACCTTTTCTGGGTCGAGGACCGCTGTTTTATGAGACACATCCATGACTAAGGTGTTCATTAGAAACCCTCCAGGAGTCTGTATTGGAAGGATATTTTGGGATCCATATTACAGATGTGATACTAGAATTTTTTTAGGTTCTACACAGGTGTCCACATTGTATTTACCTTTCTGCCATTGGCTAGTGTAGCCTCAGCTTTTGAACCTCCTTGAATGTAAGTCAGGAATGGATTTGGAGACATACTTGCTTTTTACTTATGTTGATGAAATGCTTTGTGAGGCATAGACTTAACAGAGAATCTCTTGTAGGGCCCCAAATTCTGCACAGAATAAATTTGTAGGTTAAACTTTTTACTGCCAGTGTACAGTTGATCCTAAAGAAAGCAAAATAAAATAAAAACCTTCGATGCTGTCCCAATTTTCACTCTATATCTGTATGTGAAACCCCTTATTCTAATCACTGCAGTTTGGGTGGCCATGCGTGTTTTAAGATATAGACAAAATGCAGGAAAAACTAAAATAACCACTGAGAATTTTAAATGCTGTTTCTCAGTACTGATCTCTCAAGTGAGAAACTAGTAGCACATTATGGTTTATAACTTATAAAGAAATGGCATGTTTGTTAAAAAGGGGAGGCTTGAGAAAGGTGGTATCCATTTAAATGCAAAATTCTCTTAAAGCCAGATCATTCCAATGTTGGTTTAAGTGTGTTTGAAATGCACAAAATAAAATGGTACTGATAATATTTACAAAATGCCCATTACAGCAACTCATTGACACTGACTGCCTGGTGCTGAAATCCAGCAAAGTGAGCAGAAAAAATCAAGGAAGCTACAGGCAATGTTGTGTGAGCATTTGCTTGAATGAAAGTAAATGGAAACATGCTTCAACGAAATGCAATTTGTTTTTAAAGGAAGCTGGACAACACCAGATAACACAGAGCAGTCATATAACCTACATCATTAGTTTTGGTGAAGGAGTTGCCTCTTTCAGTAATGCAGTGATCCCTTTATCCATATGTAGATTTTCTTAAACTATTTTACTATCTATATAATTTGATTTAGATAAAGAATGAAATTACGTTGTTTGAGGCCACAGAGAACTTATTTTCTACGCCTCTGATCCTTTTGTCTAACACAGGTTTATCCCAATTCCATCCACATCTGCGCGGTGCTTGTCGAATATGTGACCAAAACTGGTAGACAGAACAAAGGAGTGGCAACAAACTGGCTCAAAAACAAACAACCAAGTGACAATGGCTACAAATCAACAGCACCTATGTTTGTTCGCAAGTCCCAGTTCCGCCTTCCATTTAAACCGAGCACACCCATTATTATGATTGGTCCTGGTACAGGCATTGCCCCATTCATGGGGTTCATCCAAGAAAGAGAATGGCTGAAGCAACAAGGTAATATAATTTAACAAAACAGATTTTTTAATTTTAACAAAAAATTTTCTGTTTGCTTGGGGGTATTGGAGTATTTAAAGTGCAAACAAAAAAATATCTATTCAGTCTGAAAAAAGGCAAACAGCAGCTCAATCCCAAGTAGCAAAATATGACCAGTACTCACACAAAAAGTCCCCGCTGTGTGCTCAGGAGCAAAGACGTCCAAAGCATTAACCCTCAGGTATACAAAAGCAGAAATATCTCCAACACTCCATTGTTGGGTTAACAAGTGATGTTTATTCTTCCATATTAAAAATGTACAGAATAAGAGGAAGACTTCTAACCTAGCATAACATCCTTGTAAGCACGAATCCCATAGGATGTTATGCTAGGTTGGAAGTCTTCCTCTTACACTGTACTTTTTTAATAAAGAAGAATAAAGTTACTTTTTAATCCAACACTGGAGTGCCGGAGATATTTTTGCTTTTATACTGGAGTATTTGACACAAACCATATTAATAACACACATGCAAATCCTTACTGCTCTCAAACATTAGTATCAGTCATTTATCATAAACCAAACTGATAATGCTTCTCTGAAACACTGCTAGATGTTTATTAAAAAGCCACGATTACGTCATCTTCAGTGTTTTATAAGCTTTAATACTGGAAATGTCCAGTGGCTTTTTGGTTGGCTTTTTTTAAATCTTTGTTTGGTTTGTCATTATAACAGTTTAGTTTAACACTGCATTTTATGTTTACTGTAGGTAAAGATGTTGGAGAAACTGTCCTGTATTATGGATGCCGTCATGAACATGAAGATTTCCTATACAAAGATGATTTACTCCAGTATCACAAGTGTGGTGTTCTTACACAGCTAAATGTTGCCTTCTCTCGAGACCAAGCCAACAAGGTATAAGTGATATATAACTCAATATAACTGAATGGATGGTATCCAATAATCGGGGGCCTGTAATAAAGGGGGCATCTGTACCAAAATAGCATGTGTGCCACTGCCCATATAACATGCTTTGTGTAAAGATAAAAACAGATGGCAATAAAATGTATGAATTTAACCTAAACGATAACCTTTTTAGAAGAGCTCTATTTCAATAACTTCCAATCCAAATGTGAATTGTAATTTGCTGGTGTTACTGGTCCTTTAAATTGAATTATCTTTAATGTTACAAAAAAAAGTCATCAATGATTGAATGCAGCTGGAAATTATAGTAATAACCTATTTCTGCCATGGTTAGAGAAAGGGGCACCACGTTCTAATGCTACTATGTTTATTTCACAGATTTATGTCCAACATCTTCTAAAGAAGAACAAAGAGAATGTGTGGAAATTAATCCATGAGGAAAATGCTCACATTTATGTCTGCGGGTATGTGCTGACTTTATCTAGTTTACTTTCTGGCTGCCAACCTAAAGAATTGTGATTGACAGGTGTACCGTAGTAGACAGCATGATTGTTTTTTATTATGCGCAAGGCAAAACTGTTTGTTTTTGTTAGTCTATCATAATAAGGTAGTTACTTTTCATGGAGTCCAATCACTTCATACAATGCAATATACAGTATATAGTGGGAAAGTATCTAATTCTCTTGGTATTTAACAGTTAAATCTTAAAAAGTTCATTGTTATACTTTTATGATCCTTTCCTGTGTCTACTATTAAATATACTGTATTTTCTGGCATATAAGACTACTTTTTAACCCTGAAAAATGTTCTGAAAAGTTGGGAGCCGGGCAGGGGAAGAGGTAAGTATGTGCAGGGAAAAGGAGGGGGGCGAGCCCCCAGATAGCATCCCCTCCTGCAAAAGGTAGGAAGGAGGGGGCAGCAAAGTGGAGTAGGGGCAGATTTGAATGGTAGGGGGTTGTGGCTGTAGCACAGTGGGTTGTGGGGACAGCACAGGGTGGGAGGGGGATTTTGGGGCCAGCAGCACAGTATGGGAAATAGAGGGGTAGTCTTATATGGTGACTATATCCCAAACTCTCTATTTTAACTGGAAAAGTTGGGGGGTCGTCTTATACACCCAGTCGTCTCATACGCCGGAAAATACGGTAGTTTGTTTTAGGTGAATACATTTGGCTTCTTTTAGATTGGTTGGTTAAAGGGGTGAACTTTACTCCTTAGCTTGAGTTGCAATGTTAGATCGGACTTGTAAATAGGGTGATTCCCATTTCTGTCAAGAAACTTTAATTTGCTTATCCCATAACCTCAATGTATTTGTTCCCAAATAGATTCTATTACTTTTTCCCAAAATGGAATACAGTGAAGCGCTATTCTTCCGGGCTGAAATGAGGGGCTGATATGCTTGATGTATATGTTATTAATGTTTTATTTGCAGCACTTAGTCATGCCTAAAGCCAGGGCCATGATGGTGTGTGAGAGCACTGTGCTATTACTGCTGGTAAAAGTGCTGCATTTCTTTCCATTTTATGGCCTTATTAGTTGATATGTTACTAGTGTTTTCACTTCAACAAATTCCTCATCTGTACACTGCACGCTGTTGAATTACACGCAAACTAATAAAACTACAAAAAAGGCAAGAAATGGAGAAATCCAGCAGGTCAGTGTGACAAAAGCAGCAAAACTTGGAATGTGTCCACACAATTGCAAGCAAAAGAACACTGTTACAACGATACAGAGAACTCTGTGGTAATACAGGTTACAGGAACTGGACATCGTACTTTTACATGGGTTGCCTAATAAATCTTTTATGTAAACTTGGGTTAAGATAGAATTGTAATTGTGCCATACTACTGTGAGAGAGATTCTGGACTGTTCCTGGGACATTTCAGAACTGAAACAGAAAAACTGAGAGTTACAGTGTACCAGACTTGCATCAGGTTTACAAATTGAGGGCTGTGTTAAATATTCTATATTTATTCTGTTCTACAGTGATGCGCGCAACATGGCTCGAGATGTGCAGAACACCTTCTATGAAATTGTAGCAGAGTATGGAAAAATGGAACATGCCCAGGCAGTGGATTACATCAAAAAACTAATGACCAAAGGTCGCTATTCCCAGGATGTCTGGAGTTAACCAAGGCTGAGTTTTCATCAGAGGATTTTACCAAGGCGCTATTTGATATTTCACGTCCCCATGAGCCAGTCTCTGGACATGCTAATGATTCTTAAATCTCTGTCCTTCTCCAGTTTTCAGAAAAGACTTATGCCCTTTCTTTGTATCATTTGAAGCCACTACCGCATTTACCACACAGGGTAGTGAAAATCTTTTGTCATTGTGGTTTTCGAACTGTAGCTACTGGAATGTTCTTGTATCTATGTGTATCATTGTCAGATTGCCTAAACTGGACTTTTATTTGTTTCTGTAATAACAATCATTCTTAGTGGGTTATCATGTTAAAGTAAACTCTCCAAGTATTCTTCCCCAAAAAAAATCTTTTGTTACATCACAAACTTTCAAATGAATGAAACAGGCAGGCTGGTGTTGCCATTTGGGTTAATGTTTAACAAAATGGCCAGTAAGATCTAAAGAAAATCAATTACATATCAAACTGGTTGTTTAGACATTTGATTTGTTTTGGCTGGGGGCCTAGAACAGCTCTAATTTCTTCTGTTGTGAATACATAATATGCAGTTGTCAAGGGCCAGACTCTAACAACCATTTAATCTGAAGACCTCTTGGACAAGCTGGTGGCCATTTACATTATTTGTGCTTTTCACACTGAAGCACCATTAGTTGTGTACTCTTAAGGTGGTGTGATGGACCCGCATCTGGCTTAAATCATGGCAGGTTTGAAAATATCACAGGTCTTGGACTAATAAGTCCGTAAATGGTTATATTACAAATGGTTATAATGTAGTAAAGAGAAAAGGACTTTACTGACCATCTTACAATACGTGAAAAGAATTAGTTTGTAAGCCACCAGCAGTGTTTAGTATCCTTTCAGCTGCAGAAGAAAGGAAGGAATAACATCCTTTGTGCCTTAGGTATATTTTGTTAGACTATACTGTTGTTTCCCAGATACACAATATCCAATAATAATGATGCTACTACTACTGAGTGAAGGACTTATTAGATGTTTGGCATTTTTCACATTAGGTTAGACAGTGCGCCAACTGGTACATTGTGTTAATAGGAAACACATAATCTTTGTAAACTAGGCTATTTTGTGGGGAGGCATCAAATCTAGTTTATTAAGTGAAATCATGGAAGAACACAAAGTAGCATTTTTACCTAAATAAAATACTAATATTTAACTTTAGATAAACTACAGTGGAGTATTCCATACAAATCATTTCGGCATTGGTGCACATAACTTAGTAACTAGCTAAGTCCTGAACAGATAGTAAAGGGGAGATTCCAAGTAAACTGTAAATTGTGATTCTCTATTGCTATTCTTGGTAAACTCATGGAATACCCACTTTTTCTTGTCTCACCTACATTTCAGAATGCAGACACCTGTATTTACTATTTATTAGTTCAAATTACCACATAATTCATGTACATGTCATATTTGTTAGGGAAGCCTCTGACATAACCAGCGTTTATTGCTCATTAGATGAAGCTCTGAGGATGAACTGTTTCTTTGGCAGTTGATCATTTTCCTACTTTTAAATTTTTGGACAGCCAGAAACTGTTTCCTGTGGATTTTGTTAGTAGGTGCTATGGTTTTCTGGGAAACTAATACTGTAGCCATTTAGATGGACTTCTCATTTAATAAAACAGGGAATACCATTTTTAACTTTAAAAAAAACAGATTAAGAAAATCTATTTTAGTTATAACTATTATTCAGTCAACAGAACACCCTTTGAATAACTTTTTTTAGCATGTGTAGCTGCTCCGTTTTGAGGTGGACAGCATTAAAGGATTGCTAAAGTTTCTAAAAAGGATGTTCATCATGATCATCTTCAGCCCGCTAATATATTTTCTGATAATACACAGTGCTAAAAGGTTAGTCATTTCACTGTTGTCCTCAGAATGTCTTGAAATTATTTTTAATATTTTATTCTCTTTTCAGTTTTGATTTTTTAAGAGAACGAAATTGTCACAAAAGAAACCATTGATTGTAAATAATTTTAAAATATGAATTAACCCTTGAAATAAAATTATATACAGTTTCAATTTCTTTTGCACTCCTTTTGTTCTTCTGTGCTATTCCATTCTAGTTTTTGATAATCTAGGTCAGTGGTTCTTAACCGGGGTTCGATCGAACCCTAGGGGTTTGGTGTGTCGGTCTCAGGGATTCAA
>JAKJJM010009633.1:0-10455 GCA_021901965.1 Pipa carvalhoi
CAGTGTATTAAATCATCCAGCTTCAGATGGAAAAACTACTGGGGACAAATGCTTTTTACTAAGGTATAGTACTGCATATGTAAAGATGTAATCTGACTATAGTTTCCCTTTAATGGGAACAGACTCAAAGGGGCTTTGGCCAAACCCCAAACCTAAGATTACAAGATGCCCCCTTTAGCTGCTCAGCCATCTGTGCTCAAGGGGATATCCCCATTTTCACCCCAGAACAAAATAAAAACACAATGAAAAGTCTCAAATTAGGGTTTAAAAGCGTTCAATGCTTCATACATCAGTTACGTTTGGTCTTAAACACTGATTTTAGCAGAAGAAAAAACAGGTGCGTCCATTTTTTACACTGTTGTTTAATATATTTCACCCAAAGCGTACAGCAGTTAGAAACCCATTTACTAGTGAATAGGAGGGGCAATACGCAGCTTTCTGTAATGGCAAACAGCTCCCTAACCTTGCATGGAACAGGAGCGGACACTAAGGAGAGACGTCAGACAAGGCAGTGGCCTTTACATGGGGCAAACCCTTAGCAGGAACAGCACAACAGAGCAGCTGGTGCAGGAACGGAGGGGCTTTTCACAAACCATTCCTGTACACACTAAATACAGGTATCTACCCCTGGGGAAAGCAAGTTCCCAGCAGCGCCGAAACCCAGATTCCCACTGCCTCAATAGCACAACAACCAGAGCAGCCATGGAGAGAGCAGCAGGTTCAATCCTAGGCAGAGTAGAAACAGACAAGCATCTTATAGCGGCAGAATACAGAATAAAGACACTGCTAAATATTTATAGTGTCCCCTTTAATCCTTACTGTTGTTTCCGGTTTCACTTTAAATAACCAATGGTCTAATCTTACCAGCAATAAGAATCTCTCATGCATCTGGGAACCACCACTCAGATGATACCAGTGGACTCAAGGCCATTTAAAGTGACAGTAGTAATAATCAGTGGCTCCCTAGCGATGACAACCACCATGCACATTAGATCTCTGGCAGACATATCACCTGGAAGAGAAAGTGGAGCGATGTGTAAGGCTTTATGTGATGGTTGAATATTACTTCATTTGCCCATAATCAACTTCAGATGAGCACTGAACGGTCCTGTAAACATTAACCATTAAAAGTCAAGCAAGCTTTGGATGGTGAGGTGACAGACCTTTACCAGGAAGCAGAGTTTTAGCTGTCAGTGCGCCTGAAGCCATCAGTAATGAGAATTACAAGAACAATCTGTTTCTCCCTAATAAATCACCAGTAGCAGGTCAGAATGAGTAATGGCGCCATCACTACTGAGCATCATTTTTATGTTAAATTGTCAAAATCTCTGATATTTTAAATTTGCACATTACCTTGCCATGATAAGACATTATGGTGCCCAGGTGAATCTTTGGCATTAGGGTGTATCTGACCTCTCTATAATATTATTGGCTTCAGTGTGACCTACCAAACAAAAGCAAACAAGGTACTTGCATGGGCTCAGTGTCTGGAGACTGTAATTCTGTATCTGCTGGTTCAAGGGCTCCTGATATAATTGTGAAACTTATGAGCCACTGACAGGAATCTTCCTGGCATATGGACTGGTGTAGAACTGGGGTAAATCCATCCCTTACAATGCTACCACACTAGCCCCTAGCCAATGTAGCCTTCCCATTACCCAGGCCTTCGGAAACAACAGAGAGAACATCGTATAATAAGGCAGAGGCAAAAGCCACAACAACACATGAAGATATCTAAAGCCATTTTGTACATGATATATGATTAACGATGGGGTGTACCACCTTGATGAATACGGGCTGCTCTATATCCATTATATATAAACATTTTATTAGTTGTCGTTTTAACCAAAATTTGCCAAAGTACATTAAAAACTGAAAATGTAAAATTAAAAAAAACAAAAAACAAAAAAAACATGACAATTATTTTGCACTCCACTGCTCATTATACTGCAAAATCTGTTTTAAACAAACAAAGCCTTAAACAAAAGTAAAAGTTTGAAGTATAGCTTATTGTTTGCAAATTCAGGTCTTTAACACCACATCAGATAAGTAATGAACGTACGGTCATACAGTGCATGACTAGAATAATTAGGGTATACAGGGCAAATATGAATAAACTGAGGCACTCCTGCTACAGTGACTAATGTATATTAAATGACCATTTAGTAGAGTCATTAGGAGCTTCAGATTAAATCTTGTTAAGGAATCACTGAGCTGAAGGTTTAATGTAAAAGATCTGTGTCTAAGTAGGAAATTAATGAAGAAACAGTCTTTCCACTGGTATTATATAGAGTTCCCACCATATTTACTCTAAGCTGGTACCAGATATACATATAGATAAATATAGAAATGAGTATTGCAATACTTGACGATACCTTTTTTTATTGGACTAAAAATAAAAATGGCACCACCAAAGTATTGCAATATATATATATATATATATATATATATATATATATATATAAAAACTCAATGTATATCTGGTACCAGCTTAGAGTGAATATTGTGGGAACTCCATATACATATCTAGTTACAACTCATTGTATACCCGGTACCAGCTTAGAGTGAATATGGTAGGAGCTATCTATCCTTCTATATATAAAGAAGGATAGATAGCTCCTACCATATTTATCGCCAATACTTGGCGATAAATAAAAAAAATATCACCAAGTATTGCAATACTCTTTATATATAGTAGGATATATTGTTCCCACCATATTTACACTAAGCTGGTACCGGGTATACAATGAGTTGGAACTAGATTTATACGGAGTTCCCACTGGATTTACACTGTGTTCCAACATATAGTCTGAGTTTCACAGTTGATACTTTGAGCAGTTACTGGATATACAATGAGTTGATATTGAATGTTCAGTAATATGGTACCAGATGCAATAGTGTAATAAATCTGCATGTTGACTCTGCCTGGATTTGAACCCTTGTGCTGCTGCCAGCTGCAAAACTACCAGGGGTCGACCCTCGGCAGGGCACAGGAGAGCCTTGGAGTTGCTAGTTACGCCACTGCTTGCTATTATTCATTAAAGTGTAACTGCTGGATTATGCACAAGTCTTTCTAGGCTACTGTCTTTTGCCAGACCATTAACAGGGGGCCCAACCACAGTCCATGTCATAAAAACACAGATATTAGGTATGTCATTGCAGTAAAATAGTGCGCAAGCCACTCAACTGCCTAGGGCCTCATCGTGTCTAAAATAGTCTCCGATAACCAGAGAAAATACAATAGAAATCTTTCGTTAACGCCAGGATTGTTCAGCAAGGCAATCTGTATGCATATTATAGGACTTAACAGCAGAACAACCCTTATAAGGGCAACAATTTAGCCCTTCTCTGAGAAACAATGCTTCTCTGTTGAACTCAAAACGCCTTAATGTTAATTTAATCCTTAAATCTGGTGCCAAGGAAAAGGGCAATCACAAACAAATTTAAAATTAAATTAAAACCCTAGATATAATTAAAGACACAAGAATAATTGCTCACTGATTCATGCTCAGATCCACTATGAGCCTAAAAAGAAAGTTACCCGATATGTACCAAATAAAGACTATATCCTATTGACTGCGAGGTGCTAAACTGCGAGAAAATATGTAAAGAAAAAAATTAGATACCCAAAATTCAGAAATATAAGTGTCGGAAGCCATATAATAGTGCATCAAAGAAATGGAGAAAAAAAAAAACAGGAAAGAGACTCAGGGGGTCATTACGGTAGCTCCGAACTTGCCCTTCCGAATTCACTGATAGCGAACTCCCATTATAAAATCGCGACTGCGACTAAAAAAATTGTCGCGGTCGCGATTTTATAATGGGAGAATTGTCGCAGTCGTGACTTTATAATGGGAGTTCGCTATAAGTGAATTCGGGACAGAAAATTCGGACCTACAGGAATGACCCCCTCAATGCTCTTCGGTTAAAGTGTCAGATCCAACATGGTGGCTATTATATCTAAATAGCTAAAGACCTAAATGCCTCAAATGAAGAGGTCAGAATATGACAACAAAGGGTTCTCTAGAGAAATCAGTAGAGAGCTGAACAAGGTTCTTTTTGGTATTGTATTTATATAGCGCTGATATATTACGCAGTGCTTTACAGAGATAAATCATTCACTTCAGTCCCTGCCCCATGGAGCTTACAATCTAGTTTCCCTACAGTCACACACACATAGACAGACACAGATGTATGTTTTTGGATTGTGGGAGGAAACCGGAGTGCCAGGAGGAAACCCACGCAGGTGCAGGGAGAACATACAAACTCCATGCAGATGAAGTCCAGGGTGGAATTGAACCCAGAACCCAGCGCTGCAAGGCAGGTTCAGATGTTTGATTGAAATAACCACATATATATTGTTATTTAAAACAATATTTTCTATAATGATCTTCCAGTTTGATTCCATGAAGAAACAAATTGTCCAAAGCATTTAATAAGTATTTCTTCACCAACTGAACTACAGGGGGGGTTATTTGTATAATTATTATAGGTTAAGCTATATGGACAAGTGTGTTTTTCACCCTCACAGTCATTATTCCAAGTAAGGTTCTTCATCTGTGAGCCACAAATAGTAAGCTACACACCATCCCTATGCCGCCATCTCTAAGAACAAGAGTCAGGCTGTCAAGTTTATCCATTCAGTAGCAAAATCTATGAAAAATGAATTGTTCCTAAACAACTGTGTTTATACGGGAGGTCTGCTAATAGCAGCATAAAGATATCTTTATTCAGTCCATTACATCCACCAACAGCCTTCAGATTAGTCTCTAGAGAAAGTCTAAATAAAGAGAGCAGTAGGCAGGCCACATTGTCTACTTAAGATTATATACTGCCCTAGACACAGATCATTACCCAGCTGAGTGTAGTGTTGAGTCTGCTGTGAATTTGTTTGCCAGCTTGTGTTACATGGAAGACAAAGCATTTATGAAAGCCGACGCTTTAACTGGCCCTTCTCGATTTTATTCCTCATCATAATCTCATCTTTCTTCAGCCATTGTTTTAATACAAATCCTATGAGTAATTGCAGAAATCAGTTTCAGATAAAATGCAAAGCAATTCTCATTGCAACACAAACAAGGCGATACCAAGAAGATAATGTATTCCCCAGCTTCCAGCCCTATCTACATTTAAATTATTTTCCTCTTGCTTAACAGCGAGAGAAAGAATCGTGTTCCCAGTTATGTCCCTTCTGTGAACTATAACCTTGAACCACAAGGTCTGGGAAAGATCGTTTATTAATAAAAGACACGGCTTGTATATTTTTAAAACATCTGAAATATGAGAAGCGTTTGCTCGGAATGGGTTTTCCAAAATTAGCCTTGGATCTTAAGTGTAAACAGCTGCTAATTTGAGGGATTTAGTTAAGGTCATGTGATTTTAGGAAATAGACAACATCTCATCCAGAGTACCTGAATGTCCCAAATCTTCAACTCAGATCTGTAACCAACAAAGGCAACGCACACTCAAAGAAACATGGAGATAAAATCTGAAAATTAGATCTGTTCAACTGCTGTCCTTCAATTCAGTAAACAACAGTTGCAGGGATCATGGGTAATTATCCCGCTAGTGTAATTCCGTTCCCCCCCCCCCCAAAAAAAATGTAGATGGGGCGGCCTGTTTGCTGTATCAGGGTTCTCTAATTAAGGACTGGGAAGAATGTTCTTATACCTCATTATGTAATGTTGGAAGAGGGAGGTCTACTTTTTGTAAACTATTTTAAACTGAGACATTTCAGAAGAAGTGAGTTATGTGAGTGATTACTCTTTGTTCTAATGCTATTGTGTGCAGCCATTGTTTGGTTCATTAAAGCTTTTAGGCATAAGTCACCTGCAAAGAGAACAAAAGCAACTAAAAATACGTTTTAAAGGAAAGTCTAATGAGCATGATAAATGTGAAGAAATTGAATTTACTAAAGTTAAAAAAAAGAGGACATCTATTTAGCCCCCACGTTGGCTTCGCTTCAGGGTTTAAAGATCTGCCAACATGTCCAGATTGTATCAGTTGGGGGAGGATCACTTGTCTGTCACATTCCTATAAAAACAGGGAAATTGTTTCTTCAGTAGGTTTAGACATTGGGTGTTTATATTTGTGAAGAGCGCCATATCGGCGCTAGTTAAAATACTTTATTATTCTGTTGGAAATATCTGTTATTTCCAATAAATTATTCGGTCCTGAAAATGTTAGTCAGTTCCATAACTGAAGTAATGGACAGTAGTCGACATAAAATCGAACAATTCACAAAACGATAATCTAACATACAATTACACACTTTATTATTGCAGCCACAATCAGACCCCCAACCCAAAGAAAATCAACACCAGACACCCCAACGACAATCAACATCAGATATTCCAACTAAATAAGACACCATAATCCAACTACAACCACCACACTCCCCCAGACACTCCACTCCAACTAAATTAGATATCCTTTTCCAACTACAGTCAACAACCACTTCCCTGACTAAATCAGATACCCTACCCCAACTACAAACAAAATGCAACCCTTAACTACAACATATACCACCATATACAACACCCTACCAAAGTACCAGTAACAACACACTCCCAACAAATAAGAGACATCATACTCAAACTGCAACCAAAGACAACTTTGTCTACAACAGATGTCTACATAAACACCCCCAACTGCAGATACATGCAGAAGTGATAATAAGCCCAGATGTAGTTGTTTATAGACATATAGAGGACTAATTATATATATATATATATATATATATATATATATATACACACACACACATTAACAAATGAAACTGTCATGTTTTCTCTCATTGATTTTTAAGTGGGTAATGCCCACAATATACCCAATGTCCGGCCCAGAAAAGGCTTTTAAACTGAGACACCAAGTGTGCTTAATTATTTCTCATGTAGGAGTTCACAATCTTTTTCACTATTTTTGTGAATATTCAAAGCGACTTTGCTGCGTATTCCATGTGAGTGCTTCTAATAATATTAAATTTGTTCATTTTAACTGGTTACACTATTGCAGCTTCTTTTCTGATGCAGATATTGAATTTAAAGGGAATCTTATGAATCCCACTTGCTGAATGCTATATTAACAAGAGTCAACAATGTGAGTAAAATTTTTCACTTTTGCTCCCATCATTTAAAGACATACTACACCATATTACATCTCTCTTTCTAAGGAGCAGCACATATCCTCCGTGGAACTATTTTGATGTTTAACATGAGACGTGGGTGGAGAGGTGTATTGCTGCATACCCGGAAGTGGAAAGGAATAATTAGACATGCCTGATCCTAAAATTACTTTTAATTACAATAGATAACCCCAAATATTTAAATGTAACTAAAAACTCTGCCCTGATTAAAGCTGCATGACAGTATTACAGAAGGTAATAGCAGAGAAAAAGAATATATTAGAAAACAAATGGTTTTGGATATGTAATTAATTCTAAAACATGGTTTATAACTTTAGATCCCCTTTGTTTTTTTTCTACACAGGCTGTTTGGGTTTGTTTAAATGTAGTAGAAAAAAATGCAGCCTTTATAACTTTCATATGAATTCAAACAGCGGGTACAGGACATAGACGGGCACAGATACACGTAAACCCAGATCTAAAACCCTTGGGGTGAAAAAACAGAACCTAAATAAAGCAATAGGATCAGAACCAAAACACAGATATGCGAATTTACTGGACTCCATTAGTAAGGATTTATTTATTACAAACAAGACTTGATTTCGGTGTCCAGTTTCAAGCATTTGTGGAAGACAAAACACATTCACAAAATAAGCTAGCTGCCCACAGCCCATAGATCGTCTTTTTTTAAAGAGTTCCGAAATCTCATTAAATAGAACAAATGCGGTAGACGTATCTTTGTGCGAGCCTCGCGGTCTCATCCGGTTACACGTTATCTATTTATAGTATTTTTTTTTACTACACTGTGCAGAATAAAATATAGCAGAATTCATCCGGGGGAAAAACACTATAAATAACTGGGCAAGTCAATGGGGAAAATGATTGTAAGAAGGAATATAATAAAAAGGAAAAAAGAAAGTAGAATAAAGATAAGCCAACAAATACTGAAACAAAAGGGAAAGAAAGGGTTGCGTGGTTACAATGTCTGCGATTATGTTAGTTATTGCCTTGTTCACTCCATTATAAATAACAGAAAATGCATCACAATGCAGCACACTTAACAAGGACAAAAGACCCGCATATGTTTTGTTATGATAAAGGTCCAATTTAATAAAGCTTGATGTTTCCTGGTCAATACCACAATAAATGAGGCAACAATGAGGGGGGTGCTGGCAAATAATTCTGCAGGTGAATGGAAAAGAAGGGTATTTATATAGCTTATTTATTACTGAGCTGTCAGAATGGGATATTGATACAAATACAATATGATGGGGGATATATAGTCCCTGTTGTTTTAACATTCAGTCCTAATTGTATTGGGAAGGTTTGAAGGTGCCATTGACCTCCCAGATAAATCTCTTTATGTATGTATGTATAATGTATGTATGTATGTATGTATGTATGTATGTATGAATGAAGCTAAATTTGCAAAGCTCAGATAAAACACTTCTTTTAACCAGCCACAACTCTGGCTATTTCCTTACTATAGTGCCCCCTTATAGGAAACCATATGTATGTAGAACATGGAGCATGACCCTTCCAGTAGCACATGTTTTTTCTTATCCAAGCTTTGATTGGCAGAGCACTTATAAAGCCTCAGGGTGGGACTGACAGCATCACTGTCTGTGCTCCCTTGGGGGAAGATATAGCTGATAAACATCTGGTAGGGTCAGGTTTTGCTATTCTTTACCAGGCATAACTAATAGAAGGTTGGCACACTACACAGCCTGTACTAGTTGCTTGCAGACATCTCTCAGCCAAAAAAGAAATAACAGATGGTAAATATTAGCAACAAAGTACACACCCAGAAAACCACACAAGAAATGCAATTAAACCACAATGCACAAGGATAGCTTGTAATTATTCTACCCCATGGTAGGTTACATGCGGTTACATGGCTGCATTTAATATATCTCTTATTTGTAAACATGATTATATTTTCACCATCTTACCTGGCATTTGGAATGGGGAAACTCTGGATGGAATGAGCTGGCCAGGGGTATTTTATTGCTCAATAGCAGGAAGGATTTTTAGCCAACACAAAAAGCTGGGGAACGACTGAGTTTTGCAGAGGATTGTGCAAAAGCACTGTCTCAATCTTTGTTAGCAGGAGAACATAAAATAATTCAGTCTCAGTCTAGCTGTGATTAACAAAGGACTTGCTTCATATCATCATTATGGTCATCAACATTGACGTATTGCTCCTCAATCACTTTGTTAGGGATTAACGTCTAGCACATCCTCCATCGCCTTTTCCAGACTGGCCCAGCCTTGATGGGAATCAGCTTGGAAAGTAGGTGTCTATATAGCTTGGTGGAGACTCCAACTGCCCACTTTAGTTTGCCAACAATCCTAAGTGGTCCTAAGCCCAAGTTACAACCTTATATTAATGACTACGCCTCTGAGGGCCCCTATGGATAAGCCACATATCATTAAACCTACATTTTGAGATGTCCTTGTTCTGTCTTTTATCTCCTGGTTCTTTGAGCGATTTTTTCCATCATACCATAGTGCAATAATCACTCACATAGTATTCTGTCAAGCAATAGCGCTAAAATATGAGGTAGACAATTAACTGGGACTATCCTTTTCAATTTTAAAGAATTAATAAGGAATGTGCATAGCATGGAGCAAACACGTCTAAGGGTTTTAAGGAAGATAGGAAAGATATTGCAGAGCTTTGAAAAAACCAACAGACAATATCAAATTCCCCCAGCAGAACTCACTACATCCCCAAGCATTTACAAACATCATTGTATGTTTCCAGATTATAAGGAATATATAGTTTATTTACATATAAACAGAGCCGCTTTCTATAATAATCCAGTCTAAAAGGAAAGGTTTCAAGGATTTTTGTTTAGCCTTATTGACTTAAATTTGACATGTCAATAACACATACTTGTTAAATGTCTCTTAACCTTCAAGGACATTAGGAAGTGTTATTTGTAATTGTGCACAACTCTGCCTTGTATCAGCGGCATACAAATAAATCTGATGCATATCCCCATTCTCCTACTGTAAAAATGGATCAATATACGAATTGAACAACAGTGATGGAAAAGTAGTAGCTTCTCCCACTTGGTGCGTTTACAAGCTTTGATAGTTACAACAGATCCTTATCCAAGGAACCAGGTAGGAATGCAGATTATTTCTCACAGATGTCCATTCATGTTTGGAGATTCCAGAAAAAGCCTCTTTTACACTGCTGCGTGGTCCGAGTGTGTTTCTCCAAAATTAAAAATGCTTTGCCTGAAAACTTCGGATTGCATCACACGAATTCTCATTTTATGTTAGTTTTAATGCAGCCTGAGCAGATTTTTTTTTTTTTTTTT
>JAKJJM010009641.1:0-11814 GCA_021901965.1 Pipa carvalhoi
TAACTATCCTAACGATTTTTTCCCCCCAAACTGTTTCATTTATGTTATATAATCACTGACTATGTAAAAATGTGAAAATCAGAAGGTGATAGGTCCACTTTAAGCTGATCACAACAGCTTTAACCAGTGCTGGGTGAAAGAAAACAATGCTGTAAGAGTTAATGGTTAAGGTCAGAGGAGAGCTGTCATTAGGGGAGAAATGAACGAGATGATGTAAACACGTTCACCACCAGTGATAGTGTGTGGGAGGAGCTTCACACTGGCAGCTGAGCCCTCCATAGAGCTGTGAAGATTGCCTCCCTGCAGTGAAGAGGCAGCACATAAAAAGCTGGGAGTGCATCCCTGGAGCTTACTATAAGGTACTTATTTAATATAGCTTTTTTTTTTTTTTTTGCTGCTTTAGTTCTCCTTTAATAATGGTTTTCTTAGACCGCTTCATTTTATTGATTGTATTTTGTTCTAGTTATTTAGTTCAGAACCTCTCGTATTTACATTTAAATAATCTTCTGGTTGCTAGGGTTCATTATTCCAGCAACCGGACTCTGATTTAAAACTGGAAAAGTGTACATAGCCTGAACAGAATGATAAGTAATAAAAAAATAAGACTACATGAAAAATCAAGCCTCAGATTAACTGATTTTATGGCAGCGAAACTGAAAATTCAAATATTAAAAAAACACAATAAAATTAAAAAAAAAACTTAAAACAAAGACCAAATGGAAACTGTCTTAAAATTTCTCATTCTGCACCATATTAAAAAATGAATTTTAAGGTGAATAACTCCTTAGTCTCATTGGATATATATCTAAAATGCCCACCATATTCAGACTCCTTCATCTTTTTTTTTCCCTTCGTCTTTACCCTCCTCAAACATATAAATAAGTAGAATTTCCAGACACTCATTTCTCCCTTACATTTATCATCTAAATAACAGCCTTGCCAAGATGGCATCCTCATAATAAAGTCTCTCCGGTAGAGTGATGGGTAATGAAGCTTGCTTGTGAATGCAGTAAAAGGGTAAAAAAAAAAATAGAAAAAAAAAGTTGTTGAGCCAAATGCGTGAATATCATAAGGGCTTTGAATCTGGTGGACTTTGCTGGTAATCAATCTTTTTAGTGAGCTCTTCTGCATCTGAATATTTTGATAGATGACAGAATAATTGAGTTATCTATCTTTCTAACTATCAGAGTTGCATAAAAATTATTCTCACACGCTAGAGAATATTAAATATATTAGGTGTCCAGTTAATTTTTCATACAGAGGGGACAATAAGTGAAGTTGGTTTTATTTATTACCGCATAAACAGCACATAACTCCAGTAGAAGATCAAAATCTGCTGTCAGTGTTTAGCGGAAAGGCACAGAGTATACTTGTTTTTTGCTTTATTAAATTTACTTTTGCTGCTTAACTTTTCAGGGTTGCCACAACTGTAATGGGGAATTTAACATTTTTAGAGCATTGCATGTAATGCATAAAGCTAAAGTCAGAATGATCAAATAATCTATAGTATTCAATATACTAAGCTTACAGTTAACCCAAAGTGAGATGATCATGAACTAAATTTGCATCAGTAAATTATGTGTGTACATTTTTTGTGTTTGCCGAGAAATTCCTTTTATAAAAAAAAGTTGAATATTAATTCAACTTTTTTAATTTCCAAATAAATGTATGTATGTGTGCTAGTTTCCCAGAAACTGGATACACAGTTTGAAACTGAGGCATAAATGTGTGATTCGTATGTCTCTTTCCTCAATTACATAAGCAAATACTGTGTGTTTTTTTTTTCTAAAAGGGTTTTTATTGTATTTTGTTTGCATTGGAGAACTTTGACTGCTTTTTATCCACCTCTCCTTAAGCTTAGTCAGACAGATCTTTAGTATGCAGATGTTCAGATCTAAGTCAATAACATTTTTTAGTGTTCTTGCTAAATATGGATAACTGAATTTCAAAACCATCTACAATGTCATTAATCAATGTCAAAAACAGTATGAAACTCCTTCTCAAAATATAAATGGTTTACATGAACTGCATTGCCCTTAATTCATTTATTACTTAGGTCCTTACATATTCTGTTTGACTGGATAGGTCCTTAATAAAACATGCTGCCATTCTAATCAGTTTGTTTGCTATAATGAAAACCAGAATAGCATCTCTTAATATCCCTTATATACTGTCCCGACCTCAGATGTTAGTTATACTGTAACTTTCTGGTTGTGATTGTGCCATATTTGTGGTGCCACTTAACAAATACATTTTAAAATTAGTGGCTTATTACTGAACTCTTTTAGTGGCAGTGCGGTGGCTTGGTGGTTAGCACTGCTGCCTTGCAGCTCTGGGTTCAATTCCACCCTAGACTTCATCTACATGGAGATTTTTTGTTCTCCTTGCCTGCGTGTGTTTCCTCCGGGCACTCCGGTTTCCTCCCACAATCGAAAAACATATGTGTGTGTCTGTCTGTCTGTGTGTGTGTGACTGAATAGGGAAACAAGATTGTAAACTCCATGGGGCAGGTACTGAAGTGAATGATGAATCTCTGTAAAGCGCTGTGTAATATATCAGCACAATATAAATGAATAAATACATATATACATAATTCTGAATGAATAGCAATCTGTGTCACCATCATTTTTTTTTATATGAGGTTCAACCATAGTTAAACATCAAATATATGTGCGCTCTTCATTAAAATATAGCATTTGCGTTTATATGCTGTTTCGGATCATGTTCCTGTTGGCTCATCTCCACCTAATAAACAATAGTTCCCCTAATGTCTTCTTTCCATCAAAACCTGTCAGTATCTGTGTCCGTAAACTGTGAGTATAGAAAGGGGCTACCACATTATTAGAAGAGGCAATGAGGTATCAGAACACCACACCACCAATGAAATGAAATGTGAAATCACCAGTAGTTTGTAAGATTTAAAAAGGGTGGTCACCATCCATCATAAGCATAGACAAAGGGTAATAGAGTTGCTTTTGGTACAGTGTGGTAAATTTATGCTGGAGTTAACAGGAGGGTGAGTTAAGGCACTAGGGCAAGCTGTAGCAGTAGGCTCACTGAATGAGGCTTCTGTGGGGCTGGAATTGACAAAAGGGCTGATAGTTGTAGGCAATTCTATCAGAAAACACAACAGGCCTATAAACAGGCAGTTTTTTGGGACTAGAGAGCGATCATTTGCAATGCAAGAGGACGGAACAAGAGGTATGGTTTATGGGGAGTGGATATTTGCTGCAGATGATTACAGAAATATTTGTTTTGTTAGGTAAATGAAACTTGTCTTCTCTCTCTCTCGTTCTTTATGTTTTTATTTCTCTCTTTTTCCTTGTCTGCCTTTATTTTAGTTAAGCGATAGCTGTAGTCAGCCCTGGTACATCTTTATTTCAGCTTACTGAGAGCAATAACACTGTTTTATTCGGAAGATATAAAGATAATGCTCCCACTGGCCCGTGGATGTGTTTTTTGAATGTATTAAGATGCTTTTTTGCCTAAATAGAAGTAATGTGAACTGGAGAGGAGATGATAGAAAATATTTAGGAGGAAGGAAGGAATTTGGAGGACAAATCAACAGAAGGAAATAAGAAATATTTCAGAGTGTTACACATTTTTATACGAGTGGGTCTGTTAATTGTGGGTATTATAGATGTCCACTTTAAATCAGGGGTGGGCAATTATTTTTCCCAATGGGCCACATTACAAGAATGAAGCGGTGTCGAGGGCAGGTCTATCGAGGGGGGGGGGTGCTGGCGACAAACGGACAGTCCGGGGTGGGGGTGGGGGTGGGGTCGGCCCACTACATCATTTCTGTGTGTCACGTGGCCCGATTGCAGCCTGCGGGCCATATGATGCCCAGGTCTGCTTTAGATCAAAGTAGTTGAACAGCACTGGAACAGGTTTTACCAAACCCCACTGTGTATCACAGCCATGGTTTTTTTAGCGCTTAACAGGTGCAGGTTAAGCCCAACATCATTTGCCAGATTGTCTTTATCCTTGGCCAACAGCAACACTGCATGATAGCATCTGGCAGAGATGTCTAGTTGACTCTTTTTTGGTCTTTGAATAATGGATACATTTTTTAATTTAGATCTGTTGTCTAAGATATTGATTATTAAATGAGTAATAACAGTACATAAGAGTTCAGAAAACATTCAGACTGTAGTCAAGCATGGAATGCAAGTCTTTTGATTGCATATCTCAAATACAATTGAAGTGCAGGTGCCTTTATCTAGAGCCTCAAAGTACAGGCAGATAGAAACTGCTAGGGTTTCTGACTAGGCATAGACTATAATATTTGGTTAACTGTTTATATATTAAAAAACAAATCTATTGTAAGAAAAATTCCTAAGGATTTACGCCACAAAGTCTTATTTCCTCTTCCCTGCACTATAGAGGGCAAGAAGAAGAAATGCTAAACTAGTAATTTTAATAGAAAAGAGTATACGTTTCTACACTGCCATTGCTCATCCAGCTCCCATCATACAGAGCACTGGAAATGATGTCTGGAATTTGGTAAATAAGGCATAGGGAACTCCAGATACTGGAGAGGCTTAGTGCGAAGCTGCTAGAGTGCAGAATGAGGTGTGAAATGAAATAGCTGCAGAGGCACCAGCTTAGCTAATAGACAGCAGTCAGATACAATATAGCACCATCTTCTCTGATTGAAACGTCTGTGCTTGAGAGCGGATAAGGGGTTCCTACACACCCGTACCTGCTAAAGAAATACATTTGCAGGGCACACAAGCAGAACACAGGCAGCAACCCAACAAGACGCATAATTGAATGCAGAGGCGTAAAAGTGAACAAAAGCATTAGTTGGAAACATGATGGCTGTACCAAAAATGATGGCCTGCAAGCACAATTTATTAAACCAATAAAAATAATAATAGATGGTCGAGCAAAAGAAAGGAGATGTTATCATTATGTTCAATGAGATGTTCTTTTTTTTTTTACTTTAAAAGAAAATTAGCTTCTAGGAATGTTTGAGTTTTGAAAGAACATGCTCTTTGTACTCATCCTGTACTTTATTAAAGCTGTGGTTGTGGATTGGTTTTCTCTACCTGGGTGTATAATTATATAATGGGCATTAAAGAAGAGGGCACTAAGCAAATTAGCAGCACATATGTATTCATTGTTTAATGTACAGGGGCTTCCCAGAATGATTTCTACTTTCCAGAAATGCAAACAATAAATGGAGAGGAGTCTAAATTGAAAGCATTTTTAAAATCTGCATTCTTCTACAATTTTCATACAATCAAGTATCATATCAATTGCTAGTTAAAGAGGGTCTCCAGCCTCCGCACCCATAATTACATAAAATAAAAAAATCATTTTTTTTGTGCGCTAAGCACTTTTTTCAATGGACTCTCGATCTTTCCTGCTTGATGATTATCCCTATAGACTGTGTAGTCAACTACTATACAGGAGAAGATTGGCATAATTAGAAACCAACCCTTCACACCCTTCAAAGGTTCTGTGAAGGCTGAGGATGGCTACACAGTTGTGACGCAGGGAAGGACAGGCAAAGATTTTTAAAAACTTTTATACAGAAGGGGTTGTGAATCTAGGTTGGCTGTGGAGAGCAACAGAGCAGCAGAACTGTTTTTCTTTACCGTAGCTGGGCAGGGAAAAGAGATAATGATTTCACTACTTGACTGACTCCTAGGAAATGAACCTATTCTGTTGGACTGAGCAAATTTCTCTTTGAATTGTTGAACAAGTTTAATTAAACTAAAATTATTGGTTTCGAGTAAGGTTGCCTGTGTTTAATGTGGTGACTATATGTGCAGATTTTGCAACAGTTGAATAGGAGTTTTCATTGGCCTCTTTATGCCAGTCTTAAGTTACTGCTGCCCCATGCATATTCTAAGGGAAGACTAATTGGACAATATAACAAAACGGTATTTCATTTACATTTTTTAAAGAATCATTTGACAAATTTAATAGCAGCACATTGCTAAATGCTTAGTACACAAAAAGAACTTAGTTTTATTTGGTTGGAGGCTGGAGTACCCTTTAAAGCCTACAGAAAGTTATCATACCCCACTGCTTTATATTATTCTTTCCACCTCAGTCATAAACTGTGAGTTGTTATGTATAGTACCTCCATCCTAAATGGAGATTGAGCATAATGAAGATATTAGCTAGTATCACTAATCCTTATTTACTTCTACTTTCCTTAGTCTTTTCTCCTTTGTGTGTTTGTTAAAAGCTGGGAGGCTCCAGTGCTTATTTCTGACTGGCTTATTGACTAACCATTTTTTTTTTGCCATCATACTAAAAACAGCAACATGTATTATTAACAAACAGGAAAGTTCAAGTGAATAAATAACTGTTTCAGGTTATTTAAACTGCAGCATGGCTAAGGGCTCATTTACACTGACAACTCTGTACTTGTATTGCTGAATCATTCTTGCTTAGAAGCGCTGCTCTTCAAAAAAAAACAACAGCACGTCCCAAAAATACACCAGCACCTGCAAAGAGGCATATTTTCAGGACGCTCTTTTAAATAAGTAATTATGCAACACTGTATGACAGCTGCTTCTGCGTTCCCTGCTACTACTATCTCGTTGTATTGTTCGCGTCGCGTCCCTATGCTTCCTAAAAACGCAACATGAAGCATCCCGCCAGTGTAACTGGATCAGGTAAGTATAATGGATCTTTGGCGTAACTTTTTTCTTCACGCAGTGCTTAGAACCGCTAGTGTGAACCTGGCCTAAAATTGCCTATTATAGATGAGCCCTTAGCTTCTATAGTGGTGGTTCTGATCAATGAAGAAATTAGGCATAATTCCATGTGCTGGACAACTAAAGCTATCTACACAGATTAGTTTCTTTACTTCCTATTGTTCAGTAGGATGCTTTTCACATGTGGGCAATTTCTAAACTTTTTTATTATTTACACATAAACTTTTAAATGATCATTTAAAAGTACTGTTTGTTTGTTACACACATTTGATTTGTTTATCTGATGGAAAATGAAAATACTTCCACCCTGTTTGATTACTTTATTGATCAATGCAATCAATCACGGTTTTTGATCTATATCAGCCACACACAAGAACATTTACAAAAGATTTGTTTTAAAACCTTTTTGAATGATATTTATTAAACAAGTCCATATGTGTTGTATAGCCAGCCTAAAATGTGCCAAATAATCTAAATCAAGAATGGTGCTAAGTGTGAACAGGGAGGGAGAAGAGTGGCTGTAGAAACACTCATGTAGGATGACAGATGATACCGCCCATAGATTACAACATAAATTATCCCCTCAGAGTTACATGACCTTTATGAAAGCACTTAGCCTGTAGCCTTCTTCTTTTATAGGATCACAGTACTCCTCTGTTAATTTGAAAATATTTACGAATTATAATGGAATGAATAATCCACACACTATATTTTTATTCATATGTATGTATGTATATATAGAATAATGTAAATTGCATGGGTTTATATTTCCCATGATGCAATGTAAGGTATTTTGTAATAAGAGCATCGGTTGTAGACAGAAGCCTTCATTAAAGGCTTTATTGGCCATTATAGAACAGAAAATTCTTTGCTGACATGTAATGTTTAAGAACATACATGACTACAAATCCCATGACAACCCCTGTCAAGTATATATTTGCTGAGAATCAGCTCCAAACTCAGTACCATATACTGGTTAATGTCAATTAATGTAAAGCTGCTATTTATAAGCTTGATGGCATCCCAAAAGAAACATTCTTTCACAGAGCTGCAGTTTTATAAAACTTAGGATGAGACAGAAGTGGATGCTCTGCTTCGCATGTTTCACAGTGATTGGCTAGAGGATTGACAGAGTACTACTCCCCCTCCACAGAGCGTCTGACAGGAAATAATTAGTGTCAGGTAAAAATGCTTAGTTTTCTCTCATTTCTATTTAAATATTTATTCTGCTAATATTGTTTGCCAAAATGTAATTTACATCTACCTTTGGTAAATGTATCCTTATTAAGCAGTTGCATCTGGAAGCTTAACTGTTCCTTTAAGATGTAAGAGACTAGTTCTAATGTCATAACTATTTAGTTAATAGGATTATAAATTACAGGAAGTTCCTTGCAAATCCTACTGATACTGTATGTTATATGTATATTACAAAGGGGCTTCCCTAAACGTAGATGCATGAGGAAGGGTATGTTATACTTTATATTACACAAATCCTTTCTGTTATACACCAGTCACAGCATCAATCCTATTCCACCCCAAATTCTACAATCAGATACTGTGCCTCAGTCATTCTGTGTTACTGTTACCAACACTGCACCAATGTAAATGAAAGGATGTAAATACCCATCAGTTCTACTTCTATATTACTCCTTTACTCTTTCCACACAACCATGTTTTATATTTTGTAGTAGTTTATCTTAACTTCGAACATAAACAAATGTTTAGATTTTAATATTTAAATAACTGAATAGACTTGAATAAGCAGTGTGAACATAAAAGTTCCTCCTTATTTCTAATTTGTTTATTAATATTCCTCCCGTCTCCTTAAGTACCAATATGCGGTGATACCCCTGTTCTCTGCACCCACCCCCCTGCAAATTAAGTTTTGTCATTTGCCAAGAGGCAGCCTGTCCTGGAGAGTTTATGTAGGCCTTGGCTGTCTGGAACAAGCTTGTCGCTCCAAGTTTTGTTATTGTGACCTGACGCCTAGTTAGTCCTTATCAAGACTAATATCATGTGACGCACTGGGCTTCCACTCGTCACACAAGCCAACATCAAGATCTTCTCTGTCTGATGGAAATTGCTGAAGGCAGAACAGTGTCCCTTCACAGTACCAGTGATCATCCTCCATGACTCCTTCCTTGCCACTTCCAACTGGACTTACTAATTCAAGCTCAGCACATCTGCTGCAGTTTTCAGTATCTTCTAAAGAATTTTCATAAAACCTTTACATATATATATATTTACATTTTAGAATACAGTGTCTGACAGAAAGCTCTGCTGAATGTTGCTCACTAGTACCATCATAGTTGGAAAGATATGCTGAGATACATTCATCTTTGTAGAGGATTTCCAATTTATATAATAAAGCAAATGCCTTTTAATGTGGAATACCATCTTTTTGCGTTCTTCATTTGAACTTTCCTTTTGGAACATATTTACCACTGCACATGGCTGACATGGTTTAAACTATTTCATGGTTGGGAATGCAAATAACACATCTATCATGCACAGAGATGTATATAAACAGAGACATCCCTGAAAAATAAAATTTCCATTCTCGCCTTCAAACCATAGCCATCTAAGCAACACCTCTACTGTTTTGTAAAAATAAAATAGATTTTTAAAGCCAATCAGAGTTTTCCTATAGAGCACAAATCTACATTTTTAATAAATGAATCAGAAATTCTCTGTTTCAACCCACTGTATTTTTTTTTTACGTTGAAAACAAGGAATGTTGTTCAAAAACACAGACAGTTAAGATGTCGGTCTATAGAAGAATGAAAAAAAATGTCATTCTTGGTGACCCAGAGGCTACAGCAAAGCATTACACAACTGTGCCCGGCCATTTATATGCCTTGCCCCTCTGCTGCAGACCAGATTCTCTGGACAAATTGTAATGTAATTTGTGGCTGATCCCATTCTCTTCATGTAGGGGTGGTGGGTAGGCTTGTATATTTTATTTAAAGATCATAATAAAATCCCTGAATCAAACTTTTGCATGTATTCTAAGACCAGTCCTCCAGTGTCTGAGGTTGATTACAACATTGGGTATATAACTCTTTAAAGCTTATTGCACATGAAGCTCACCCCTACATAAGTCATGGAGGTCAAACGCTAAGAAGCAGTAGGAACAACTAAATATTTAATTATGTTACTTATTTTTTTTATTACATTAACATATTTTGACAACATCAGCTGTGTGTTGTAGACTTTTTTTTTGCTTTCAATCAATATAGTATCTATGCCTATTACCGGTATATCACTTTTTCTCTTATGTTGTATTTGTATATGTTTAAACCCCATTTCAGATACAATTAAAATATCACTAGCATTAGATTACCAAAGCCATTACTGTCTCTCATTTCATCTGCTTTAGAAGGGTAAAAGGCTAATTGACCATACTGGCTTCATGACCTTCAGGTCAGAAAAAAACCTTTTAAAAGGTATTTGTAAATTATGGTAAATGTTATGATGCACATATTTTTATTTCTTATCTTCAGTTTTTTCCAGCCTCATCCACATTTAGGTGTTTTGCTTGAAAGTCACTGTATAGTTCAACTCTGAAGCGAATATTAGTGTTTTCTTATTGAGATCTTGACTAGACAGTCTTCGTAAACCATATTTGTCCATTACCATCCCTTTATAGATCTTAACAGAACCCACCATAATCACAAGGCTAGAATCATGCTCCTAGAATATAATTAGAAAGTTGAGTACTGTAGTATTGTATTATACTTTATTTGGACTAACAGTTTATTGTTCAAGACAAGATTTCAAGGATACACAGCAATTGTAGAAAAAATAAGCACTTGGAGAAGAGTTTTTCATCCCATCCCCCTTAGTCAAAGGCTATGCTCACTGACTGGGCAGCCTAAACCTGTCATTTTAACACTTATTGTACTTAATACTATGTGGCCAATAAATAGAAAGCTCTTTTTTTAGGGGCTTTATTGTCCCTTTAATGAAAGGGTCTGACAGTGCCACTGACGAGGGATGGGGACTGCATCAGATCCTCAAACTAGGTGGGCCAAGGCATACAGTCATATGTAGGGTTCTTAGTATTGTTGGAAACTGATGACCTAGTGGGAATTGAGCAGTGTAACTGGGAAGTTTGCAGTGAATGTTTACTGGAGACATTACCAGTATATATACACCACTGGTCATTGTCCTGCTGAAAAACAAATGATAGCTTTTGGTAAATTATTATTATTACATTTGTCCACATGTGCTCTTAGTCTTTTTACTTCTGGCATGCTTGATTATTTAGATGGTGTTAATATACAATGACGAAAAGAAGCTGGTACCGTGGTTATTCTTTATATCAAAATCTTGCTATTTTAGCCTTTTCTAATAAATATAAAGCTTTTCATTCTACAGGTCTTATTTACCTTTAATATATTTAGTGACGTACCTAGAACTAATTTTATATTTAGTGATAAGTGATATTGGGCATGTGATTTTAGACTAAAAGCATCTGGTTAAAATTTTCAATATGGAATTTTTTGATTTTTCTATCCTTAATGGGTCATTAGTTTCCTTTTCATTAATATGTTTGTAAATTTGTTTTTAAATATCGTAAACATATTATACAATGCCTTTAATAAGGCAATACTATAACAATTCCATTTATTCAAATATATAACTACGTTAAAGGGGTTGTCATACTTCTGGAGAACCATTGATATTATATAAGCTTGAATGATTTCTATCTTACCATTGTTGTTGTTTTTTCCCTGCCAGAATCCTGGAATAGCAAGCTTAACAGAGTGCTTTTCTACCCAATCTGCACCTGCATGTCTATTTTGCCAATGACTTGAATGACAATTGACATTGTTACCAGCCAATCCAGGGAGAAGCAATAATTAGAGTTACCCTTTCAATCCATTCACAGCTTGCAGGTCTTGCTTGTATATAGTAAATGTGTGTATTTACATTTATCCATTTTAAGAGTATATTTTAATGTTTTGGCTATGTTCTGGCAAATACTCCTTTTACTTGGCTTGTTACATATGATGAATGTACAGTGGCTTGCGAAAGTATTCGGCCCCCTTGAACTTTTCAACCTTTTGCCCCATTTCAGGCTTCAAACATAAAGATCTAAAATTTTAATTTTTTTGGTGAAGAATCAACA
>JAKJJM010009646.1:0-11448 GCA_021901965.1 Pipa carvalhoi
CATCCAGCTTCAGATGGAACAACTACTGGGGAGAAATGCTTTTTACTATGGTATAGTACTGCATATGTAAAGATGGAATCTGACTATAGTTCCCCTTTAATGAAATGTATTTTATAGGTAATACTACATTTGATTAGGCTGTCAATGATTGTAATGCGTATTTGGTATCATATTTATCATGCAATTAATCTTTGTTTTGTTTTACATATTACATAAACTTTTAAAAACGAAACTGGTTTTGCCATTCGTATGTATAACCGCTGAAATTTAAACGACAACTAGATTAGAAGGGGATAACAAATAAAGTTGGAAATTAAATTTGAGTTGGAAATTAAAGTTGGAATATTGAATTTCTTTCAATTGTATAATTGTTTTTTGTTAATCATTGAGCGATAAAACCTAGTTTCAAAAACCCTTTTGAAGTTCCCTTCCTTCAAACTAAAGGCGCAGCAATGCCAAATATATAAAAATGCCCCATATTGATTTATAAATTCTGTGGGGCTTATTCGTTAAAGTGAGAGTTCGACTGTCAAAGGGAAGCCTCATCACTTCGGGTTTCTACGTTCCGATCCTCTACTCCTTATTCACTAAACATGGGATTCCCAAAGCAAACACTCAACTGTGTCAGTAGTCGTATCTTGGTTAGTGTGGTGTAGACAGTTGGGGGGTTATTCTCTAAAGTCCGAATTGTCCTGTAAAGGTGCGAATTCGCCAGCTAAAGACAGTCGCAATAGACCGCTACTGTCGCAGTCACAACTTCTATAATGAGAATATTGTCGCAGTCGTGACTTTACAAAGGAAATGTTGTTAGAGCTGGAACTTTAAAAATTGTCGCAGTCGCGACTTTATAATGGGAGAATTGTCGCAGTCGTGGATTTACTATGGGAATCTGCTGTTTGCGAATTTGACAGTCGAATTCTTACTTTAGAGAATAACCCCCTTGGACAGTAGAAGCCCTGTCATCAGCCCCCTAATTCACCACTTCAATCTGTCGAAGAAAAACTGGCAAATGCAACACAAAATGCCTTGCTGAATTTGCTACTGCTGCAGAATCCAATGCTGAATGAATAGGCGAATTACCCACGCACACACATGTAAAGTGGTATAAAGTGCTCCGTAAGTCCACAACTGTTGTAAGCTGTCGAATTGGTCTCAAATTTGCCACATACCAGAGCTTGCTGAACAGGGCCGTTCCTAAGCCCGGGTAGGGCGGACAATCGCCCGGGGAGCCGGTGGGACGAAGAGCTGAGGGGGGCGCTGTCTGGAGTGCGCGCAGGACGCTGAAATCGGGGGAGGAGCGAAAAATTTTCACCTTGCCGTGAGCGCTGCTTCACCTAGCAACAGCCCTGTACACAAATATGGGGAAGTGCCATATAAATGTGAATTCATGCCTTTACGCAATAATTCCACCTTTCATGAATATTCCCCATAAAGGTAAAACTCCATTTGTTGCACACTCTGCAGGTTGATGTTGAATTTACTCTATTCCTAAATGATTACTAGCATAATTAGTATGAGTAGGCAGTACACATAAATAATGACTTTCCTTGAGTGAGAAAGCCCTGTTATGTTATACAGGCATTTATCCATACATTAGTAAAAGTTCCAGTGTGTGCAGTCACAGATGGGGCAGCTGGTATGTCTACATTAGCGCATTCCTTTAATCTGAGCCTGTGGATTACTTTAGAGGAATGGGAGTCTTACTGGTTAATGATGATGACAATCACTTAAGGAACCAAATGTAATTAACCTTTTCCACAACCTTCCTAAAGCTCAGGGAGAATTTTATTTTCATTCAAGCTCCCCGCCAAGTGTTTATTAGTTTTAATATCAGTGTCACGCTGAATGCAGAAAATCTGTACATGTTTCCTGGAAAAACGAAATTTGCAATATGCCCCTTGGTCAGAAGGCAATAACGTGCCATTCACTTTATTATATATTTTCCTATTTCTGCCTGGTGCCTTATTGCACAGTAGTGTCTTGTTATGTAATAGGCGTTCAGGTTATTGAGAGAGGAAGTATCACCTGCGTTAAAAGACATGGGTTTTGGCATTACTGTACACATTGTTTCAGTTGAAAGAGAGTTATGGTAGACGTGTTACTTGCTGTGTTAGTTTTTGCCATTTTAACTCTAATGGGCAAAACTTATAAAAGCCAAAAAGGCCGATTTTCAAATCTTATCGATGGTAAAAAAACAGGTACCGATAGAAACTTTGCAGTCGATATTTTGCGATCTGTTACCGCTGGGAAAGTGTCATAAGCGCATTATCGTTCAAAAAGTTTCAATCGGAAAAAAAAAAACAATGGAAAAGAATCGATCGATATTTTGCGATCGCCGGTACCCATTTTTTTTCCCATCGATAAAAATCGAAATCGGCCTTTTCGAATTTTAGAAATTTCGCCCTAATGTGTCTAATACATGAAAGTGTCAATTCACCTGCCTAAGTGAATTCACCACACATCACAACAATTTGCTCTTATTGCAGTGAAGTCAATTCTGCATATTCAATAAGCTGCGCATTATCTTGGCAATGGTGCGAAGTGGCACATGTGCATTCTAAACATAGTCGGGTGACTACTAGTGGTGGTGGATTGTATTTGCACTATACTACCTTGTTATAAGCTACACAGCTGATTCAGATACTGAACCCCTAATTACCTGCTCTAGCGCTCTGCATCCAGTATTCACAAAGCCTCTGGCACCTCCAACCTGAATCCCCCACTTCTGGGGGTGATTCTAAAAAACCAGCGAAAACAATGAAATCCATCTGCAATTACATTTTTTCCCCCTATAACCAGGGTAGGCATAACAATACAAGATGTCAAAGCAGCCGTACTACAATTATTAAGGAGGAGGAGGTTAATGTATTGACCACCTATACCGCACCTAAATTACTGTAAACCCACCACACTTTTTGATTTGCCAGATTTGATATTGTGACTGTAATAAGAAAGAGTTTAAGGAAAATAACAATGAGGCCCAAGATTTTGGCCAACTCTCTGCCATCCATGCCCTGTCCCAATAAATCCCGAAACCCACACAGCCTCTTCATCTGTGTATAACTTCAAAACTTTTGTAGACACCTCAGGACCTGTGATCAATGATGTCATTAAAATCATCCAGAAATTCCCCCCAGACCCACTAAATCCTCCTACATCCCTTTGGATATCAAAATAAAATTGTGAAGTTGTAATTCAGCAATGGGTAACAAGAAACACCTCCAAAATACCTTAGCCATAGGGGTGGAGTAGCTAAATGAAGTTTTCCTAAATAGGCTTGCATGGCACAAAGTATCACCTTTTGGGAGGATCTAAGATGGTTTACTGGTTGTCTTAACTCATCTAGATCACTATCAGGCAAGCAATATTCTATCTCAATCGTATCAACTTCACTATCTAATAGTTTCAAACTAGTTGCAGGGTCCAAGGTTTTTTTCATTCACAAAAGGTTCTCCAAATAATTGCATAATTTCCTGCATTATGTCCCACTGTGCAGCCATACCCTGACTGAGGTGTTTGTTATACTGCACTCTGACAATATCACATCAATCTAACTGAATAGGCTTGATTAAAGCTTCCCAAAACTACTAGCAAATATACAAAAAAAGATAACCTTGTTCCAGATGTTTTAAGTATCTTCCATCTTACGTTTCTCCTCTTCTTTTTACCTCTCTTTGATATACACAAATTGCTTATTGGTAATAAAGAATAAAGCTCTATAAATTTACCCTTTCATATATTATCTCATAGCTTTTACTTTACATGACCCCCCAAATGTCCTACCAGACACATATATGACCTGGCAGAGGCCATATGTGCCAACTGTATCTCTGTCTAAACTCTTGTGCTAATCCTAGCTTGACCAACAGTACTGGCAGAGTACAGCTGATCTGCTGGGAGTTTGTATGGGCTGGGTATTCTCCAGGATATCAGGGGAAGGTGGCCAACTCAAAAAAAGCATGGTGGAACCCCTATAACCTCTGGTATAGAAACGTGCTCTGATGGTTGGTTAATCCATGGCCCAGTTGTGAAAAAAAAAATAGGCTCAGGCTCTTCAGAAAACCTTTTAATTAACTATATTCTATTGTTTTACACAGACACCCTCCTTCAACTTGACTACTTTGCAGTATTTGCATATTCATGTCCTGCTGAGTCATAGTTTATTCTGTGTTCATCTAGCTGCTGCCCCAGAGAGCCCTAAGATGTTGGTATGATTTGTGGCTGGGTACTTGCCATTGATTGCTTTTGCCTGATCTCAGATCTTGATTTAATTCCCGCTGCAGGTCTCATTAATACATGAGGTATAGTGTGAGCCATAATAGATCCACTTTGTAGTCATACTCCTTAGCCTCATGATGTGGTGGTGCCAGTGAGGTACTGCTCTAGCTGGAGGCCCTTGTACCTGGATGTAGGTTAGCCCTTTCCTTGAATGCCTGAGCAGCTTCTACCTGCTGGTGCTCATTGCCATGGTCTTTCCAGGGACAAATCTGTCTTTAGGGTGGAGGACAGAGCCTGATCCAAGTCAGGTGCCTGTGGCCTGAGACATGTTCTTGGGCACGAGGAATCATCTCCCCACACAATGAGCACAGATGCTCCTGTAGACAGCATGATTCCCACCTGAGAAAGGCAAGGGGCATGTAAATAGTGGGGTCTGCTAGTGTAAGCACCTGTTTCTAATGCACCTTGCTTCAGTTTTCTGGTCCAAAAGACCAACTCCATTACTTTCTCCTAGAATACACTTCTCACAAGCCCTGCCTTTCCTGTCACTGGCTATTTACTTCCTCCCTCGTCTCTTTATATACTCCCCTTACATCATTCCTTCCTAGCCCTGTAAAACCCCCATTTCACTTATTATTTATTTACACCAAAACTAAAATCTTTGTCAAAATAGTCAGAACCAAATACACGCAAACAGAGATGGCTACACACATCTCAAATCTTTAAAACTGAAAGCTAAGGCCTTTTGCAAGCTATGGGGCTAAACTCAAAATTCTATTAATTAGTGCACCCTGTGAGCTTATCAATTTACAAAAGCAAAAAACAGCAGTTTTAAATATTTTATTAATGAAAATTGTATTTCCCCAAACAGTAAATTTATGTTTATGCATGTATACTAAATATAAAAAGGTGAAAAATGAAAAATGACATTGGGGCGATAATATCCCTTTAAACTGCAAACATCCTATGCTAATATTAGAAAAAAGAAGTAAAGGCTCCTCGAGGGGTGATTTGCAAGGTTGAAGGGGGGAGGTACTTACTGATCGGGCTTTTGCTATCCAACAATGCCTCCTGCTGTCATATAAAACAATCTGTTCTGCTGTGCAAAGCACTTGATCCTTTTCACTTCCTGACAAAAAGTCACTGATCTGAGCATGCTCAGAAGCAGAATTTTTACGTAAAACTGCTTCTGAGTATGCTCACCTCAGTGAGTTTGAACAGAAAGCAAGAAGTGAAGAGAATTACAGAGCTTTACACAGCAGAAGAAATCAACTTGATAGTGACAGCAGGTGGCAGCACTGGAGAGTAAAACCCCAATCGGAAAGTATCTCCCCCTTCCTTGCAAATCACATCTTGATTAAATGAGCCTTTACTTCTCCTTTAAAGGGGATGTTCACCTTAAAATGAATTTAATATGTTGTAGAAAGTAGTACTCTAAGGTGATTTATAACTGGTCTTTAGATTTTTATTTTCTGTACTTTTAAATTATTTACCATTCTTCTTTGCTTCATCTTTCTTAGCTGCTAGTGTCACTGACCCTCAGCAAGCAGAAAATAAATTAATCGTGTTGTTTTTTTTCAATGCTGAATTCCTTTCCATTCAGTTATTATTATGTTGTGATCATGTACTGTCTCTATTCCATGCTGTCCTTTAAAATCACTGTCTAGTTGCTAAGGTCATTTAACCTTTCAACCAGACAGTGACCGGCCTGGTCGAAGGGTGAAAAAAGCGGGGATCAAAGCAAAACGAGAATTCATTAAACTTCCAAACTGAATACCCATTGCAGATGATTTTAGAAAACTGCTATTTTGATTTTAAAATGAAACTTTCATAGAAAAGAAATGTATCTAGCAAAGCAATCACAGTACCTTATATAGAGATGTTGGTCAAGCAAGGGGAAGATTTACTTACCTTACCATTTGCAAAATAACAGAGTGAACTCTTTGGGAACAGCTTGTGAGTGGGAGATTTGACCTTGCTCATACAGAAAATTTTTGAAGATGTTCATTTAATGATCCTAAATGAATATATTGGAAAGGCTTCATGCACTAACAACATTGTGACCATTTGTTTCTTTTCCCAAATGTCCATTTAGATGGATCTTCACAAGGGCGTGTTCCACTCGCTCCACCATATGCAGTGGTCCTTATTTCCTGTTCAGGACTCTTAGCCTTCATCTTCCTGCTCCTCACCTGTCTCTGCTGCAAGAGAGGAGATGTTGGATTTAAGGTGAGGATGTGGACATTGAAAAGCAAAGTCCATGATGCTTTTAAGTGAACATGCAATGATAATGTTTTTCAAACCCCATTGTAACCTAATGATGTAAATCATATACAAATAGTGATTTAAACACGGTTGTTTTTAGAGTGGGGCCCATTCTGCTGGCATGTTCTTGTTAAAAGCATGGATTTGTTTGCAGTAGGGGCCCCCTAAGTATTGGGAGTCCTTGGCAAGTTTGCACTCCCCCTAAAACCAACCATGGACACACAAAATGTACCAGTAACAGTTGTGATTCATACTGGCACCTTTGCTTTGACATTCTCCATGTTGCCTTCATTGAATTATGTGCTGGTTTTGACAGCCTACATAGAAAACTGCCTTTTTTAAGTTAAAATGTATTTAATTTATTTCTTTTAAGGAATTTGAGAATCCCGATGGCGAAGAGTTCTCAGGTGAATACACTCCACCAGCTGAAGAGACATCTTCTTCTCAGTCCATTCCGGATGTATATATTCTACCGCTGTCAGAGGTGTCCTTGCCTGTTTCCAATACACAAGCCCCTAAAACAGGTAACTTTTAGGAACACACATTATTTGACCTTCACATGTGAGGAAGTTATTCTCCTTTGTCAATAAATGAGATAAAACCAGAATCTGACTGGCTTAATAAAAGCAAATAGAAAAGTGAACACAGTTGGAAATTATGAAGAAGCTCTGACCAGCTCCTGCCAAATGGAATATATTGTTTTACTCCAAACAGGTTTGTAGGCCTGTTACTGAAGATGTTCTGGTGGAGCAAAAATTGTACTCCACAGCCATTACATGTTCCAGTAAAGGTTAGAACATGCGTTTAATGCCTGTGTATTTGTATGCCTTCATGTTAGCGCCTATTTAGTAGTTGATTTAAGCGATAAAATTAGGAATTCAACTTCAAAGATTCCAATACAGCTGTGATTTTTTATTTGTCTAGTGTTACTGGATCTTTAATAGTTAGCAATCTATATGAACTGTAGACTAGTACATGCTCATCTGTTTAAATCCCTAGTGAAACAAAGCGGCTTTAGCAGACAGGATCTCAGCTATCTACAGGAGATTGGCAACGGATGGTTTGGAAAGGTGAGTATGAATTCTCTAGAACACCATTCCCTTCCAACCTCTCTGAATTAATTTAGCCTTTATCAGCTTGGCATGCTGGGAACTAATCTATTTTCAAACTGCTCCTGTAAGAGAATGAACGTGGTTAAGCACATGAATCTGCTGACTGCCAATCTTGTCATTAGCATGTGACCACCAGAAACTGATTAATGTTACCGTAGGTAATGGTTTATACAGTGTTAGAGATTATTTGCCTGCTGCTTGTGAGAGGGAAAGAAGAACCAATAAATTCCATTCATCGTAAAACCCATAAGCTGTGGATTTGTTCGCTCGATGATCTGAAGGAATAATTCTCAGACACATTGACTGAAGTTTTATGCTTTAGACAGCAAAATCAATGAAGGAACAGTAAAATATTTTATTGCTAACTCTTAATAGAGAAGTATACCCTGCAATATTTTTTTTTTTTTTGTTTAATTTGAGTTTCAGTTAACATATTTCAGGACAGCAACGCGTGATGAATTAATCAAAGCCCATTAGAGGATTCTGGGAGGTCACATGTCACAAGTAGGGGAAGGGGAGGTGTTTGAAAGAGGATCCCAAGGCTGACTGCCGATGCTGGGAATTTTATTTCCTCACCAGCTATAAAAACCAGAAGTTGGACAGATCTGGGTTAGATTAAATTTCATAAATAACATATTGCTGTGACATACACTTATTTTTAGTTTATTTCTCCCATTTCTGCATAGTTTACACAACATGCCGTATTTAATTAATTATTTGTGTAAGCTTGGTTACACCAAGCAAGGATTTAAAATCATTTGTACATTTGGCTAAACCCCACATATCCATAAACAGGAAATCAGTTCAATATTGTAAATTTTGATACTAGGGGAATATTTATTTAAGGTGATTTTGCCACTAATTTTTGTTCGCTGCAATACTCAATTCGCCTGATTTATATAGAGGAGAATAAAGTTTACTGATATTGGAAAAGATTGATATTGCGAAATATATCGATTTCACTTTGCACTGTTTCCATTGGATTACCATCCCGTTTTCAATATCGCCAATCTTTTTCAACAGGGAAAAGTGATGTGACTAAGGATAAGTTGCAGGGCCATCTCTGTAGGGAATCATGTGTTTTCGACACCCTAAACCTGACAAATGCTTTTTTATGATAAAAAAATTCTTAAGAGGCTTTATAAATATCAGCAATAGTGATATTTTAGTGATATTTAGCCCTAATATGCTAGCAATAAACTAGTCACATTTTTAATTAGACTTTTATAAATATCCCCCCCCTCGATTTTTGTTGAGCATTTGTTAGCAAAATATAAAAAAAATTTGGGTTCAATTCAGTCAAAACCTTGGGATTTTGAACAATCTGAATCTTATAATGTGACCTAATATAGCTACATTGTGTTATCATTATGTCTGCTTTTAACATTTCTTGGCACATACACAGCACGGGTATAGTTTAATACATAGATTATAAATTAGTTATATATGGTTCCTATAACAGTTAAATAAATAAAACACAGTGATGTTACTAACTGTGAGACCAGACGCATAGACCATCAGCCTCCCCAATCTCCCACGGTTAGATTAAAACTCATTTTTCTGGGTCAGACTGTCACTGTGTGGAAGTTGCCAAGCAGTACAAAGTATTGTGTTACAGACAGTAATACACCATGTCAAATCTGTATCTACATTTAGGTTAGAAATTGGAATAAAGCAAAAATCCTCGACTGAAATATTCCCTACTTATCCTTTTTACTGACCAGAACTTCTTCTTATTTTCTTCTTTCTAAAGGTGATCCTGGGGGAAATTTTCTCTGATTATACACCCGCCCAAGTGGTTGTTAAGGAGTTGCGAGTTAATGCTAGTCCTTTGGAGCAGAGGAAATTTCTTTCAGAAGCGCAGCCTTATAGGTAAGTTTCAGGTATAAACATATCAGTTGCTTGGAATACTGCACTGTCACAAAATTTGGAGTTTCCTGTTTGGGTAAAGCAATTAGCACTTGTCATAATGTGGAACCAATATTTATCATAATCAAACGTTCTTGAACAAATATTATTATTGGAATATTTGAATGCAACTGCTCCTATTAGCTGTGATTTACTTCTCAGACCTCACATTGATTTTATGGCTGGGGGTTTTATGGAAAGATTTGAATATGGATAGAATTGTCTATTTCAGCAGATGCCATGGTGACCCTTTCAATTCTTGTTTCCCATTGGTCATTGTAGTGCATGGCTTTCACTAGTCAGGTTTGGTTGGCTGTTAGAGCCGGAAGGTTTTTTTTTTTTTTATATCTGATTAATAATAATAAGGAAGAAACATTTCGGGCAGAGTTGTTTGCAACCAGCTGAGTCACTTGTAAAATGAAGATATAGGGCGAAATTTATTATGATAAAAAAAATTGCGGCTGATTTTTTTCGATATGGCAATATCGAACTTTTCGATTTTGCAAGAATCAAAAAAATCGGCCACTTTTGCACAAATCGAAAACAATCGCGGCCGATTTTTTTTTTATTTTGCACAAATCGCGGACGATTATTTTTGATTTTGCACAAATCGGAAAAAATCACACCCGATTTTTTTTTGTTTGCCCAAATCAAGGCCGATTTTTTTCGATTTTGCACAAGTCGAAAAAATGGCGGACGATTTTCAATATCGCATTATCAAAAAAAATCAGCGATTTTAATAAATTTCACCCATATATGTAAAAGTCAATTACAATTCACTAAACACTCATATATAAATATATATAAATATATATATATATATACAAGATGTATCAAGATTCTCTTTAAAAGGACAGTAATACCAAGAAATGAAAATGCCTCAAATGCATTTGTAGTTACTATATATTCACTCCAAAAGTTCAAAATTGTGTCTATAACATTGGATATTTAGCTGTTTACCTTTAAAAATTGGGTTTTGTGGAACTTCCTGAATAAATATTAGCTAAAACAACATAGAAAACAATAGAAATAGATGAGCTATGTTTACTACATACCTCCCAACTTTAAAAATGTAGTAGACTGCTCCACACTGCATCATCCCCATTGGCCACCTCCGTTTGACTTGACAATGTCACCAGCGCACTGCCTAATCCCAATTTGATATGGTAGGACAGGTGCAGGAGAGGCAGGAGAGGTGGAGGGAAGCCATAGTGCCAGAGGGAGCAGGGAAGCGAAAAGAGACAACCAGGAGATAGCAGTACTGCAGTGCAAGGACCCAGGACTAAGTGCTGAGTTCAGTGATGTACCTATAAGTGTTGCAGCGACCCCCTTGCAGAAGAGTGGCAAGGGGCAGCACTGGGTCAGGGAGTGGGTCCCAATGCAGATCTTGCACAAGGACCCAGTTCTCAAAAGTTACACCACTGGCTGTATTAAAACAACCAGCATGCAAATCCAAATGGGAATTATTTTTTGGTTTTACTGGTCCTTAAAGGGCAAGGGAAAAGTCATTTCTGCTGCCGTCTTCCCTATACTAGTGAATACTAACTGGTGATTGGTTACTAGACCTCAGTAAATGATTGTTCCTGTTGTTATATAACATGCAAATGTCTAACTGGCTGTTTGGTTATTGATGTTGTATACTAGTGTTAGTAAATGAACCTAATTTGTTAAAGGGGAACTATAGTCAGATTACATCTTTACATATGCAGTACTATACCATAGTAAAAAGCATTTCTCCCCACTAATTGTTCCATCTGAAGCTGGATGATTTAATACACTGAACTGCAAAACTCCTGCACCAGGAAATGTGTGTGTGACCATGTACCAGCCAGTTTTCCATAAAAAGGTTCCCTCCCCCAGACATTTTTGTCTAATGGATAATGGTAAACACCTCCTCACAAGTTACTTTCCTCTGTAATCTCCTGCATTCCAGGAATGTAAACAA
>JAKJJM010009651.1:0-11217 GCA_021901965.1 Pipa carvalhoi
TACTGTTTTAGTGTCATTTTGTGCCATTTTGGTTGGTGGTGTGCCCCGGGATTTTTTAAGTGTAAAAAGTGTGCCGCAGCTCAAAAAAGGTTGAAAATCACTGTGCTAGAGCAATGATTTAGTCTCTCTAAAATGTTTCCTGTGACCTTTATACATTATAATGCTAAAATATCAACTTATAAGTGTCAGGAGCGATACTTACCAACACCGTTCCAGCGGCGTTCTTCTCGTGGATACGTGCACTCGTCGTGGTCGCATGCCACCAATAGTTATGAGTTGCGGTCACGTGACCGGGTCGCGCACGCTTGTGCCCCGGGAGCGCATATCTGACGCGAACAGGCGCAGGAGCGCGCCTGTTTCTTCAGCTATATAAAGCTCCTGTTGGATATGCTCTGCACCCGTTTATAGAGCTTTCTGTTCTGGGTGTTCTGATTATAGTCCTGTATTTCTGTGTATGACCTCGGCCTGTTTAAACCCTTACGTCTATTATCCGCCTGCCCTGACCTCTTGCATAACCTTTGACCTCGAACCTTTGCCTGTGACCCTGACCCTTGCTACGTTCACCAACTACTCTCTGTCTATACCAATTGTGCCTTACAGTCCTGAGGGCCGCGACCTGGGCATAGCACTTCAGTGAAACCCTAACCTCCTTGCGGAAGCTCTAGGCAAAAACCAGGTGTGCCTTAGATTCTGCGCCTCTGGTTCTGTTCGTTACCAGCAGTCCCATTTACTGCTACCTTCTTCTCCTCCGTCCTGTACTGGTGCCTGCATTACAATAACTGAATACGTAGGGCTCATATCATGTGTCTTCTGTTGTTGTTCTTTGACAGCTGGAGGGCTGGAGATTGCCTACCCTGGTTTTTTATGATTCTACATTTTATAAATAAATGCATTATTCCATTATAAGTGTCCTAAAATTAGAAGCAAATCACGGAGTGTCATAAGAAGACAGTCATGATATCACACAACATTATTATTACCTGGACTTTATAAAAGTAGTAATGTTTATAATCTGTTAGCCTCCTTATTCCAGTTGTAGTCATGTCATTCTTAGTAATACATGCAATTCTCCAATTGCAGTATGACATTGTGTTTCAATATTTGTGACATCACACACATACAATATTAACTTAAAAACATTATAACCATGCTTTATTACCACTGTTCATATATAATTTATAATTAAATATACAATTATAAAAACCACGAATGAGAATGAAATAGACAAACTATAAATATTCCTGTTCTCATTTCCCTGACCTTTTGTCTTCCCTGAATAGCGCATTTTTCTGTACGATTCTTTCTGAGGACATGGTGGGCCACAATTTGCACAATCTTGTTGCATGGAGTAATGAACATGGAGGTAACATTTTGTAGTGCGTATCAGAAGAATGGAGGGACTGATGAATGTATGATACAATTTCAGCTTTGTAGATACAGAGAACATAAATGGGGAGGCAAAAAAAAACCCAAACAAACATTTTTTTATGTGTTTTCTGTATACAAAGGGAAGCTAGCGGATTACATATCTGAGAGATTGAAGAGAAAAGGAAAAAATCTTACACAGAATACTTAAATGTATTCCGTTTGTATCTATAGTAATGCAGGCTTCTAATCCCTCCTACTATCTCCATATAAATGATGCAGTTCAAGACCATGGCTTCTTTCTTCACTAAAAGCAGCAAAGCCCTTTCAGATGAAATGTCTAAAAACATTGAGTAATATCTTGGAGCATGCTGGCAAGAGTAGTCACTTGTGACTGTGTGTGAATCCCCCTCAGCAAGTCAATATTGTAATAAGCAGAACTGGTAACATCACTCCATTATTCAGAGAAGCCAACAGCGTGCTTGTCCGTTAGGCTGCAGCATTCATTAAGAAAAGCTTACTGGGCTGAAAGCTGGAAACAGATGATAACGGGATATGATTTTCATATTTAATGCATCCCTTGGAAGAGTATGTGTGCTGCAGATTGATAGAAGAATCAACTGCTACTTTACTGAAAGACTTTCTAGTTTGCCCTATAGCTACCGATGAAATCATTCAGCCAAGAAATTACCTTTTCCTCCTTTTACCTGCTTTATATATCTGCCAAGCAGGCAGCCAGGCTGCCAGTGAATGTTATTGTGCAGTTAACTGTTTGGTATTTAAGACTCTTATCAGAAAAGAAACAGAGGCCACACTGTTTTTATAGGGTAGGAGTAAGCTTTTACTTTTGCTATTCTTTGGTATATTAGCTGGGATAAATCTGAGTTTACAGCAAGTTGTCTGCAGACTTTTCTGTCATTATTCCCCCCTCCCCCCATGCAGATTCTTGAAATGTATTTAATGTAGCATTCTTCTGCAGCTGGCGTTTGTATTGGCTTATAGGAAGAGAAGGGGGTTGGCTATGTAGATTATTTTGAAGTCTCTCATTTAAAATATGAAAGCGTCCCAGTTTATAGAGCCCTTAAGAACAGTTCAGGTATATCTAGTAAGAATATGTCAGATCCCAATCAGTTGGAGACTGTTCTAGATCAGTGGTTCTCAACCTTTTTATTGCTTTGACCCTTTAGTACAGTTCCCTGTGATTTGGCGACCCCCATTCATTAATTATTATTGGGCGACTCCATTCAAACCCTATATATCCGATGGTCTTAGGCGACCCCTGGCAAATCGTCATTCGACCCCCGATGGGGTCCCGACCCACAGGTTGAGAATCACTGTTCTAGATAATTTGTTTTAGTTTTTTTTAGGTTGCGCTTGGCTTATATTACTTATGATACAAAGCACATGATTTTGTGATTTACTCTTTGGTGCACATGGATAGGGATAGCTGTATGATACATCTAATAACTGACTGGATATGATATTCCCAGCTAAATCTGATTGTTCATCATTTGGTCCAAACAGCTGGATATTAAGGGAATTAAACCTCTCAATTGAAAATCTGTTTGAACCTAATGCAATTTGATCACTGCTCATATTTTTAGGCCATATGCATAATAGATTGGCACTTACTCAACTTAATTGGTCCTTGCATTATCTATATAATAAGCAGACATAGTTTTAAATCAATACTTGGAACTAAATGGACAGCAGCATCGAAAACTAAAGTAACGCAATACACATTGAACATGGAAAATTGGGATTGCCTCAAATTAATTCAGGTAATATAAAAAAATATGACCATTACTCTGTGGTTCTGTTTTTGCTTATTTACTATTGTAAATATTTACACCACATATAAACATTTTTTTGCAGATAGATTGTTGTAACGTCACAATAAGTGATGGATGTAGCGTGTTGCCACAAAGCATTTAAAGGGTATGAAAAGTTTGAATAAAACATTATTTATATTTGACATGTATACATATAGAAATTAAACATTAAAATGTAAAACCAATTTTGGGATCAGTAGTGCTTGCCTCTTGTTTAAACAGCCCTGTTCCCCCAGCCATTCTATGTACAGGCTCTTCCTATATAGTGCTGATAAGCCCGCCTCCCGAGTGACATCATAGAACTATGCAATGAGTGTAGAATCCTTTTCCCTTCTCCTTATATAAGCCTGTTCCTATTCCTGAGCATGTGCAGATGAAAGCTGTTCTACTATCTCTGCAATTGGCTGTGGAGACAGGAAGTCAGGGATATGAGGGGGCGTGGCTACACATAGCAGGGAAATGTTCAGAGGAAGAAGGCAGTTACAGGGGGATATTGAGCTCTGCTGAATTAAGAGATGAGTCAGGAGTTTCTTAATCGCTATTTTGCTTGACAGTAGGTAAATGGGGATTTCTTTATGAACAGGGGTTTCATACCCTTTAATAAATTGGCCTTACAGATGAGATCTGAAACCACTTTCATATGGATCTGGTCATAGTTGTTTATTAAGTTCCTAAAGAAGCCAATGCCTACTACTGTCAACTATATTCATTTATATTTATGACTACATACTGATAGCATGCACTTATTTAACATCAGCCATGACAATATCACCAGTTTGTTGATGTTGAATAATAGCATAAATAGCAGCAATTGTTCTTACATTCATTTTAATAGAAGACAATGCCTGACCCATGCAGTTCGTTATGTAGCCATCATTTTATGTATAAAAATGTGTTTACGCCCCAACTGAACATGCTTTAACTGGTGAATGAAATCCAGCTTATTTTTGCCAATTTATTTTAGAAAATTAAACTTCACAAGTTAATAAATGACATAATTCACTGTGATATCAGGCGTAAATATGTGTCCTGCAAATTGTTACAAGCTTCAAGAGAATAGAGTAGAGAGAAACTCATTAACTCCGTTTAATACATCAAATTCACACAGTGAATTCACTCTGTGCCCATTGATTCATTTTCCACTTTGTTTGCACTTACTAAAATTCTGCTTGATTCCTTGAAAATATAAATTATATGCTTAAAAAATACATTGACTTTGCATTTGTACTGTTGTTTGGCCCAGGTCATGAATGTATTGTTGACAGTGCCTGGGATTTGTTCATGTAACAGATCAAAAAGTAACAATAGAAATAGATAAATGTAAACTTTCTGGTGTTACTAGTGTAGCGCCGTTTTCACTACCAGTGTGATTATCTCTCACGCGTGAGCTCTCGCTAATACGTATGGGGACAGCAATTAGCAAATAACAATTCTGGGCACCAGGAATCCTTGAGAACATGAAATGAAGCAGTTTATTTGTAATAGATCAATACTTATAGAATAGCAGGAGAACTGAATTAACTTTATACATGTACTTACAAATTGCACAGTTTCAGGCAGTATAAGTTTCAGAGCAGCGCAATGATTATTGCAATCACCAGTCAGGTATTCTTTTGCAGTGAATTGTTCACAGAAATCTCTGAAGAGGCCTAGCCCTAGGTCTTTCACTTATACCCTGACTGAGATGCCTTAGAAAAGAACACCACTGGGAGTACTAAACCCACTCTCTCCTTGATGGTGCTCAAGACTGCCCTGCTAGTTAGCCTAGCTGCATTCTCACTCCTAAAGTGAGCTATGATAGAGCTTCTGTTTCTAGCTATACTAATAGGGTCTCACCTATTCCCTCACTGGAAGAGGAACTGACCTAAATCTGCATTGCCTTCTGGGAAGAACTGTATTCTTTTGGATGCTATACCAGGGTTGTGGTATAGACACGATTCCGACTCCTCAATTTGCCCTAACTCCGACTCTGACTTTGACTCTGACTCCACAGCCCTGTACTATACATTCAATTGAAACACTAGATTACTAGTGACATCTAATGACTGGAGTAAGCAGCTGCAAACTTTGCTATAAAAACAGATTGCAAGAACAACTGCGGACAATCTCCAATATAAAACTTATAATCCTTTACACTAGTCTTTTAGGGCCTTGACACATACAAATGTATTTTCTCACAGTAATTGCTTCCCTTAAAGGAGAACTAAAGCTCTTTAGGACCAGGGGTGTTTCTTAAGGGGGAGAGATGAAATTCTTGTCAATAGGGGTTTAAGGCTCCAGTGCAGCCTTTTGCTCTCAATTACAAGCCGATCTCTTCTTCTATGCTCACCACTTAGATCCTCTTCACTTCTTGCTTCTTTTTGAATTTTCAGAACATTGAGCATGCGCAGAAGCAGAATTCATGTGTAAAACTGCTGACTCCATCTTTGTAATATAATGTTAGTGTCTATAAATTTTCTTTAGTTTTTGGTGAAAAGAGATTATGGAGGTTATTCTCTAAAGTGAGAATTCGACTGTTGAATTCGCAAACAGTGGATTCCCATAGCAAATCCGCAACTGCAACATTTCTCCGTTTATAAAGTCGCGAAAGCGACAATTTTTAAAGTTACGACTTTAACAAGATTTCCTTTGTAAAGTTGCGGCTGTGACAATATTCTCATTATAAAGTTGCGACTGCGACAGTATCAGTCTATTGCAACTGTCTTTAGCTGGCGAATTCACACCTTTACACAACAATTTGGACTTTAGAGAATAACACAGTATATCTTTGTCAGCTCTGTTACATGTCAAAATAGTGTAGTACTTGTAGGTTCTATGGGACAAATTTGGCCACTTTATGCGTGGGCAAGTTACCAGAACAGATAAAGACACCAATAAGGGGACAGTGATAAATAAATAAAGTTAGCAAAAGGGCATTTGCATAACAGAAATACATATTACAGAAGTTATTGAGGATGTCATTAAAAGATGATGTTACTGGAGAAATGCACTTGCTGCTTCAAATAATAATTTTGTAATGCTGATTTTCACACTGTAACTGTACATTTTAGAATTCTTGTTCCTTGGAAAATACTTTTATATGTTAAGTTAGTTGTTATTGGGAGCAATATCTATGACTGACAACGGTTTAAAAAGAAAAATGGTAATTTATTGTAACAGACAGCAATAAAAATTTACAGTCATTCCCAATCAACTTGCCAACCAATTAAAATGATCTTCCTTGATTGTTTAATCAGTTGTCATCCATATATAGGGTATCACACTGTATTTTGAGTCATTCATTCAGAAAATGTTTTACTCAATTGTTTTATAGAAAACAATCCTATATGACCACCTTAACTTCTTGAAACAATTGGCGTTGACATTGATGTTAATGGTAGACTGCATCAAGTCACCTTATTTGCACCAGTGATAACTACAACAAAATTCACTTTGTCATAGATACCACTTGTGCAGAAAGTGAAGAGGCAAAAAATTCTACTTTAAAAACCACATTGACTAGTTTTGTATCCTGAAGTTGATGGTTAATAAAGTTTTATTTTTTGTCTGCTGCCTCCCGTAAGAGTTTCTAAAATACTGTGTATATTTACAGTTATTGCTGCACTTAGGCAATATAGAATTGTGTACAGTGCACACATAGGATAGTTCTTATGTATGTGTATATTTATTTTTTATATAATATTAAAAAAGTACATACAAGTGTGGAAAAGGCACAATTGAAATATTCCAAAATTATGTGTTTTTAAAAAGCTTATAAAAGTATTTGTATATTTGCTCTTGGAATGATAAAATATCGCTTTACAGTCACCTCCTCCTTTTTTTTCTGTATTTCCAGATGCAGCAGCTTTCACGACAGGCAGAAATTAACACGGGCACAAATATGTCAAGAAGAATGTATCATCCAGCAACAATCTTCATGGGCCGCCAAATGTCAGCCAATTCAAGCATTGAACATTGCCTTACACAGAGGAAATCTCCCCATGCCACAAAGAGCTTTTCAATTTCTGACCCATATTCAGTCAGACAGGCAGCAATAAACAGCAATCTGACAGACAGCTGTGTAGTACCAGCTAATAGTGATATTCAGTGCTTAAATAAGCCTGACAAAATAGATGGGGAGACATCCTTCCAGATTTGTCAAAAAATGCCGGTCACATCCATTGCATCTTGTGAGGATGGAGGAACACACAGCACAGAGATCGACAAGACTCAAAGTGTTAGGAAACATTTTGTTGAAAGCAAGCAATCTGCACAATTTAGCACACAGACTTTGGAAAGATTAAGTCCAGAGAACACAGCAAAAGATTTACAGAATGACAGCCCAGGCAACAAGGTGGAAAAATCACTGATGGATGAAAGGCTAGTTCCTAATAAAGAGAGATTTACACAAGCAAACCCCTTTGGATCTTCACCTGATGCCTCTGATTACAGAAATAAACAAACAACAGATAAACATAGGAACAGGGAAAATCTGGCAGGTAGGCTGAGTTTTTGATTTTTACCCTTGGGAAGCTTCTTTTATATTTTTCAAACAATATGTTAAGATAGTTTGGAAAAAGAAATCCAGGTATTCACTTCACTTCAGTTTTATAGTCTCTCCCTTCCATTACTCTCCACGGTCTCATTTTAATAATGTGCTGCCCATTGTCTGTTTAATGTTTGCTTTCTAGTCAAGTGTTCAGCATTGGGACATATCTGTATCAAAGTAATTCATTATAATTTAGCCTAACTGTGCAGTTATTGTGCCAATAAACAAAACAGAATGCTAATGCCAGCTGTCTCCGTGTAGTTTCAGACACCTTTGTGATACCTGTCAGGACTATTTTTCACATACATCAATGAGTAAAATGCTGTTTTTAGTTTAGTTTGTTTGCATATGGCTTTGGTTGTCTCATAGTTATGTGAAGTACTACATGTTTTTCTATTCAAAGGAACAAAAGTAGAAAACTTTAAAGTGTCAGGAAACATATAGTTGTTTTCACATATATTTCATATTCTGGACAGGATCAGTAACCAACAAAATCAAAATTCCTGTTTGGATAGGCATAGCAGTTATTCAAATACTGCACTTGCTATAATGTTATCTTTGAAATTAAATTCATGAACTGCATTTCTTTCTCCTTGTTCTTATCTTTACTGATTACAGCCATATTGTTAATCAGTCCTCAACCAGTCCCATTGTTTTCTGTGGTGCTTTACATAGAGGAAGTGTTCACTAAAGCCAGATTTTTAAAGCTAAATAGTAAAATATCTTAATTCATAGACACAATTTTGATTTGTTTGGAAGCACGGGTTAAATATATATTAACTATAAATGCATTAGAGGCATTTTTAATTTTTGGTGTTACTATTCTTTTAAACTACCTTTACAAACACAGATCTAGTCAGTAAATTTGGTCTGTATATGTGTCCTTGACATTGGGCCTGAGCAATCAGTCTGTTATAAGATTGGATCAACATAGTATCTATGTCAGTGGTGACGAACCTATGGCACGCATGCCAGAGAGGGCATGCGCCTGTTGCCACTGCTGCTCTAACAGCTGTCTTAGATCCCCCCTAGTGAGTGAGTGCTCCTTTAGTATAGGCCACAGACTCGACCTGACAGTTTTCAGGTTGGATCCGCAGTCTACATTAAAGGAGCACTCTCTTGCTAGGAGGATTTAGGTAAGATAGCTCTTAGAGCCGCGGCCTGACCTCTGATCCGACGCAGGCATGATTACACCTGCACTGCGTGGGAAGGCGCTGATGAGTGACATCACTCATTGGCACTCTGTGCTGAAAAAGTTCGCCACCACTGATCTATGTTATAAACCATGCTATATGGAATTCTGTGACCCTTACTAGCACGGATGTGGGGTCGTTCAGACACCAGCCAGTTGTTTACAGAAGCTCTAATTTTTGGTCAGATCATTTTGGGCTTACCAGTAGCTGAGTGGAAGCAGCTCATCAAGTGAGCAGATGCCTTTTGATCATCAGAACTAAGACAATATGGCACCCTGAGAAAAAGTTCGCCTAATAATTTTCAATGTGACATTATGTAGAAATTTTAAGCATGTTGTGGCCCTTTTTTGAGTATGAATTTTATTTTTATGACACGTGATCTACAAAAGCAACCAAACCACCACTGGCAACAGCTTCCATTTTTGTCACTAGGTGTTTTACCACAAGAGACTGCCTGCTGACCTATTATCTGAAGGTAAAATGCTTGGTGACAAAAGAGGAAGTAGTCTCTGGTATTGGTTCATGTGAGGGAATGAGGTTTAGTAATTTGCTTTTACCTTCTCCTTCTACAGAGAATATAGTTTAAAGGAGAACTAAAACTTAGGCCTTAAGAACTGTTTTCGCTTATCTTTTATAGTTTGGGCCTATTCTGTTTTTGTGTGTAGTAGGTACATTGGAAAACTAGATTGTAAGCTCCACAAGGACAGGGGCTAAAGATGTTGACTAAGTTTGTTTTATGCATTAATGAACTAATGTTATAGTCTTACATTTGTGACATCACAGCTCTCTATTGCCATTTGTAATCTATTATATTAGGCTAATACCTCTAGTCCTTTCTTTGGCAACTGTTTTTACAAATTATATATATTGTGATTTCTATTTTTATGGAATGTATTGTCTGTTTAGATCTTGATTCAGATGTCCTAAGGATATTTATGTTCTTAATTTTATGTAGATAACATTTTCCAGCTTTCCTCTGAGAAGGACAAAGAAGATCTTGACAGCAGCAGTGACCTTACTGTTTCAATTAGTGAATCAGAAGAGGAAGATGCCTACCCACATGATGAAATTGATGGGCAAAAAGAGAAGTACCATTATATTACTTTATCCAAACCCATACAGGAACCTTTTTCACAAACAGATAATGTGCAGAAGTCAACTATACAATCCCTCCAGACAAATGAACCAGATTTACATGGGGAGTCTTCATCAATCTTTGCAATAAAGCAGTAAGTGTTCTAAAGGGAAAATGTTGCATTATCAAATATTATTATATTTTGAAATAAAAATAATATAATTTTAGCAGGCTTCATACAGCGTTGTTTTTAGGGCTGTTTGAAGGCCATAAATTGTCCAGGGTAACATTTTGACAGCATCTTCTGCAAAACCGTTGCTTTAACATTTTTATCAAAATAGAATGTTGATGTCAATGGTAGATTGCATCGTCACCTTATTTGCACCAGTGGTAACAGCAAAGTTGTTGTTAATAAAGTTTTTTTTTTGTCTGCTGTCTCTCGTGGTTCCTAAATACTGTGTATATTTATAATTATTGGTGCACTTAGGCAATATAGAATTGGGTACAGTGCTCACATAGGACGGTTCTTTTGTATGTGTGTATTTTTTTATATGATATTAAAAAAGTACATACAAGTGTGGAAAAGGCACAATTGAAATATTCTAAAATTCCAAAATATCCATACTGTGTTGTTTTCAGGGCTGTTTGAAGGCCATAAATTGTCCAGGGTAGCATCTTCTACAAAACAGTTACTTTAACATCTTTATCAAAATAGAATGTTATATTGAGATATTATTATTATTATTATTAATATAGCATGATATGATAATGAGCTACAGATTTCATAGTGCAGTATTAAAAATAAAATTTGTTTTATTTTGTAGCAAATAGCCTTTCTTGTATTAATGAGTTCAAAAAGTGCACAGTCCTTAAACCATGACAATTAGTTTTATCTTAGTTTTATTAAAGTGCACATGTCACCTCAAAACACTAATCCTAATTTAGGTTGTACTAAAGAAATAAACATTTTTGCAATATATAAGTATTTATTTTAAAAAATGTACCTTTAAGCAGCTTTTCCTTCTGCCATCTCTCTGTCAGCCCAACACGAGTTGGGGTGGGCGGGGCTTAATGATGATTGACATTACAGCTCCTCCATTCAGATCCCAGCTAGATCGTGATTTAAGGGATCTGATTGGAGGAGCTGTAATGTCAATCATCATTAAGCCCCACCCACCCCAACTCGTGTCGGGCTGACAGGGAGATGGCAGACAGAAAAGCTGC
>JAKJJM010009677.1:0-11010 GCA_021901965.1 Pipa carvalhoi
TATAGGGTTTGAATGGGGTCGCCCAATAACAATTAATGAATGGGGGTCACCAAATCACAGGGAATTGTACTAAAGGGGTCGCGGAAATAAAAAGGTTGAGAACCGCTGCTTTAAAGGAGAAGTAAAGGCTTGCTTGATCAAGAGGTAATTTGTAAGGGGATAATCCTCTTCACTCCCTGCTTCCTGTTGAAACTCACTGAGGTGGACAGTTTTACATGAAAATACTGCTTCTGAGCATGCTCACATCAGTGAGTTTCAGCAGGAAGTGAAGAGGATCGCAGAGTTTTGCATAACATTAGAGATCAGCAAGATAGTAACAGTAGGGGGCAGCGTTGGAGAGTAAATCCCTATTCATAAATATCTCCCCCTTCCCCCTTGCAAATTAACACTTGACCAAACGAGCCTTAACTTCACCTTTAATCTATAAAAAAAAAAAAAAAATCTGATTTACCTCAGAAAAGAGACAATATAGTGAAGACAGGTTTTAGTCCCTAGGATTGTGAGTTCATGGAGAAACCAATGAGATTACCAACCAGCACAGGAAGACATTTTTAAGCTGTGGAACTTGTGGGTCTATATCAGAAGTCATTTAACCACTGCTAGAATAACAACAGTAGCTACAATAAAAAGACAGATTCACAGAAGGTAACCCACCTGCCTGGATGCCCTTGTTCAGATACTTGGCATTTCGTTTATTTCTGAGAGCTGGCCTTGGTCCCAGAGAGCTGCTAGATGTTGAGAATGTAGAGACTGATTCTGCGGTCTTCAAATAAGAATAATTAAAATCAGTATGCTGAATGATGAAAATGTAAGCTTTAGGTTGGCTTAAACAGAATAAGACAAACCACATGCCGTCCACTTTGGTCGAGCAGATATTGGTGGTGATGGGGGTTGGATACACCAAACATTTATTTGGTCACTTAATGGAAAACTATTGAATGGACGACTGCGTTATGTTTATTTTTGTAAAAGGGGATTAAAGATACTCTATTTGACAAACAATGCAGAGACGATCACTTCAGTAAGTAAAACCTGGGGAGATTACAGGAGAGCTCAGTATTTAAAGGGAATGAAGAGGGTGGTCAGGGATATCACTGGCTTTAAGAATTCTGCATATTCCCAACCTCTCTATATGACAAGATCAGTGCACAATAATGGAAATAACCCGAACCATGTACCAGTACCTTAGTTAGACTTTTGGGAAGCTCGGTCATGTACATTATAGGCCCAGACCTCTTGCTTTCCTTCTTTGTACTTCCTTCTGAGCGTCTTTTCTGAAGGTCAATGGTGTTATACAAGCGAGAAAGTTTGGATGATGGACGAACCCTGTCGGGGCCAAAAGCATTGATGAGCCGTACAGTGTCGATCGTGGAGACAGAGTTTGTTATGGTGCTGAAAGTAGATACAGAGCTTGCTTGTTCTGTGTTGGTAACAGCATCACTATCTGTTTGGGTACCACTTTCTGTTTCAGAGTGGAAACGTCTGGTTATTGTGCTCCTCACCTGTGGATGGAAGTCTGATACTTCACTAGCTTTGTCTAGCGTTGGGTACTGAGAATCTAGTTCCTCCAGGGAATACCCTGTTTTTGAAAGAAGTTCAGAATCTGAAAACTTCTTTTTGTACCAGACTTCTCTGGTTAGAACTTCACTTTCTCCAACTTTTTCCTCTCTCTTGGCTTTTATGCTCTTTAGTTCTCCTTCGTCGGAAAGCTGTTCACTGTTTGCAGAAAGCATAGAAATGGAAGATGAATTGTGAAGAAGCCTGGCCAAGCGATCTAGGCGTTCCACCAATGACAGTTCTAGACTCGTACTCGATTCTGAAAGCGCTTTCTTTTTTCTGTTGCTAAACCGAACCCAGAGATCATCCAAGCTCTGTTTTGAAGCAGTGCTCTGGTTTAAAATCTGCTTGGACTCTGGCTGTTGTCTATGTCCATAGCTGTCTTGACTCACAAAAGTTTGTCTAGCATTTGTAAAGGACAAGTCATATTTATTTTGATTGTTACTAGTGACATCAGTACCATTTACTTTTGTGAAGTCTGAAATTTCTTCGGGATCTTGACATTTAAGGTTTTGTCTGATATTCAATGGCTTTTCAAGCTCTGGTTTTAAGGGTAAAAATTCATTTTCGTCCTTCTGGTAGTAGGGCGAGAAAGCCTTTTCCCTCTCATTATGTAATCTGGATTCCTGCTGCAGCTGAGATTCTGCTCGTCTACTGAAATCCAGCAGATATTCGGCCTCTTTTTGCAGAGGATGATGAACAGTGGAGTGTGATGGTGTACCATCTAGAAAACATGTTTTTAGGAATGAAAACCATTTAACATTCATAAGAGTTATTGGTAAAATGAATAAATGTGGTAGTATGTACAGAGTGGGTATAACTGGTCTGCATGACATTCTAAAATCATAAACTCCAACCCCCTCCCCCCAAAGAAAGGGAATACGAGTTTGTACTATGAATTCAAATTATTCAACCAATTAACCCAAGTGTAAAACTTCATGAGCATCTTTTTAATGCCATACGTAGATATGCTTTCTTTCCTTATTATTCTGATAGGTCTGAATAGTAGCTACTGGTAATAACCTCTAGTAAGTTAGCGTGACTGCTCACCGATGGTGGTAACTCTACTCGTAACGGGGCTCCCTTCCCAAGCAATTTTTGGACTGGAGCCTTTGCTGTAAATGCCCTCTTTGTGCACGATTGCAGAATCTGATGTACTATCGGTGGCACAGCCCAACACTTCAGCAGGAAATTTTGGTGAAACAGCATCACTGGAACCTAAGAATAAAGAGACATGGGGAATGAATTCAGGGATAGGCGTCTTTGCATTATGGCATTTCAAACTCTACCTACAAAAATACTGAGATTGGAAATCAGATACAGCGTTCATCACTCATTCAGCAATAAAGCTATTTAGCGGGCCCCTTAGTCAGTATGGGAATCCTGCCCATCCCCACGATGACAAAGATTTGCAGAAACAAAATAGAGAAAGTGGCGTGAGCACAATACCCTTTCTACACTCGCACAAATGGGACTGTGTCGAAAACATAACATTTCTTTTAATCAGAGAACCAGTATCACAGACAGCTGAATAAGTCTCAATTAAACTGGCCGTTTTATGATATATCATGTACATGCCATCTCTAAAGTCCTCCATTTTTACTGAGTTCGATTTAATATATGCTCCTAACATCTCAAGCACACGACCCACCTAGTCCCTTTCAGCACCAACACTTTCGAACACATTTCAGAATATCTATATTAATTAACTGTGGTCAAGAAGCCTTACAGAGCGACGGAACATAAACTAAATAATAATAATAAAACTAACACTTGTTATTTGTAGATGAAGTGGACCTTGTGTTTCTGGAATAGTCTTATCTTTTTGGCATTATTGACTCTTTAAACCACTGGACTCTTGTTTTGTATGAGGCAACGTGTAATTGAATTCCTGCCCGGTTACGCTATTATATACCTGTATGGGAGCTCTCCATGGTGCTGACAGGAGATATTCTGGATAAGCAGTCTTTATATGGAACATAAAACAGCTCTGGACTCCCTTGTGGTCTGTATGGCACAAGCAATGGCTGATCTATAGTCAAAATAAAATACATGTTATGGATCCAGCACAGACAATGGATACCATAAGGTTCTGGATACAATGTCTAGTACCAGCTGTAAGATTTAGTAAAGAAGAAATAATGTTCTGGGGGCTGTTTTACAGGGCTTGACTTTGTAAGTAATTGTAATCTTTCAGTCTTGTGGTAAAAGTTTGGGGGAGGTATTTACTGTGCACAGAACAAGGTCCATAAAAGACATGGTTTGTAGAATGTAGAAACTGCTTACCAGTCGCCTGGGAGAGTATGGCGGCTTGAGTACGGTACAAGGGTTGCCTCGCTGGACTTTCATCGGATGTTAGGCCCGAAGAGCTGGATAATTTATTCTTTTCTCGATTGTCAATAAAAAGCTCTGAAGAGAATGTTGTCTTTGTAGGGCTTTCAGTTGTGATCTGTGTTGTTGCATCACTCAAGGGTGCGTGACCTCGTATGATATCTGCTGACCTTTCCAGAATACCGATTCTACTCCCTACTGGCCTGGCGATTTCATCCACCGTAAACGCACTGCCTAAAGCAGGCCGATGCAGAGAGGTTGAAGATAAGGACAAAGATTCATTAGCAAGATCCTTTCTTTCTAACATTTCTTCCTTTCTCAAAAGCTTTGCGCAAGGAGTCGTGGATCGTTCAGCATCATCTATCTGGACGCTAGCGTCTTGTGAACTAACAATAAATGCAGATGGATACTGAAGACCTGAAAGGTCAGAGTCTGTTTTTTTATTGGCTTCCTGTTTTGGGGAAATTTTTAAAAGAACACAAGACAAGGCTTTTTTAGTCTGAGGTGCGGTAGAAGCATGATCGACTGCAAGAAAGTTCTCTGGAGATATGTTGTGCTCGCTACGTTCATCGATTACTTCTGATGCATAAGAACGGGCTTCATCCACATGTACGGATTTGAAGCTTTGACCCAATATAGGTGTCTGAGACCCGTGCATTTTCAGGCTGGAGTTAACAGTATCTGGTAGGAAAGCAAATGAGTTATCTTTGTCGAGACTTTCAACTGCAGGACAATGTTGGACACCCGCAGAAGTCAATCGACTTGCTGCAGGAAACCTGTCGGAAACAGAATTGGATGGTGCACAATTTGCTGGCTCCTGCTCTGAAAAATGACGTTTTTGAGGCAGTTCAAATTTAACCTCTTTAGAAGTTGCCTTTAAAATTGGACTGTCCAAGTGGGTAGCATTAGAATTGTGCTGTTTTGCTGCAGAATCTGATTTGGAAGCTGGAATTTGCAGATATTTGCTGGGATCAAAAATACTTTGGCTCTGTGGTTGTGGATCGGGCGAAGTTTCATCCTGAGCTAAACTTTCATAACTAGAGCAATTTGAAAGAGGGGAGGAACGTTTGCGAGATGAAAATGTTATAGAGGTTATTGGTTTGATGGATTCCTCACTCGACTGTGGAAATTGAGGTTTTATCTGCTTTCCCAGCTTCTTTACCGTGTTCTCTGCTTGTCCAAATACTCCAGAAAATACTGGTGACAAACTAGACTCTTCTAATAAACCAGTGAGTTGTCCGAATTGTTTAGCCTTTCTCTCAAGCAAGTCAAGAGGCGTTCTGTTACTAGATTGTTCAAGGATAGGTGATGGATCAATGTGTAAAACTAAAGGCTCTGCCTTTTTCCAGTGGTCAAATTCGAACTGGTCAGCATCAGCATGGTACATATTCTACAAATATAAACAAAGTTCAGTTTACACATACAGAAAAAATAAAGTTACATTGAAAACTTGAAAAGAACACTTTAAAGAAACAATCCTTAGTTTACTCTTGTAAGTCCAGAAGAAGAAAAAACTATGTAAACTGGGATGGAAGTGCTTAAATGTCTAGGGGGGTGAGGAATCCCAGGGAGTCTAAATAAACTAACCCATGTATGTCTCTTGTACCCCCGCTGTCTCCTTTTTCTTCCTCCAGACTCATCACTTTACCGATTCCAGCATCATGATCCTGTTACAACTCTGCCCCCCTCTCCTTAATCAATGATGCAAGTATGCGCAGAAGCGGTATTAGGTCCCAATACTGCTACTGCACCTGTGTGCATCGGGAAGAAGAGAAAAGACAGGAAGTGCTGCTGGATTGCAAAGCTGGAATTTGTAAAGTGAATTCAATATTACAAAAGCAATAATGGTTAATTCATGCTTTGCTGCTGCATTGGAAAACCCGCACACAATCTGAGGTCAAAGTCTTCTGTTAATAAACAATTCTACCACAAAACTTTATTATCAGCCGGAAGAGACATTTAATTCATTGCCGATATATTTAGATTTAAATGAAAGGCTGTATTGTTTTGTTATTTCTATCTAGGCTTTTCAGGGATACGGTTGCATTGTGTTTGATGTACGTTTCAGGTGCTAGAAAATGATCTCTTTTTTTCAAACCATGAAAGGATGCACGACCAGGGAAAGGAATTCAATCAATGGCACGGATAAAAATAAATCTTCCGGTTTGTAGATTCAAGGACAAGCTTGTATCTGTGTATATGCTGGCTGAATCAAACAGAAATAGCATACTGGCACGCTAATGGCTTACCCTTTCCTTAGTTACGTATCAGCCCATATTCTGCTCAGTAAATGCTCATCAATAGCTCTGCTTTGTTGTCGTTAAATAAGACCACTTTGCACCAGAAAAGTTTGGTATTTGGCTGTTTGTTTTATCTACTCCGTAATGGCTATTCCTTATAAGGTCATACTCTCTGTACAAGTAATGTATAGGGCTTGTAACTGAACAAATACACATAGTAAATGCATTGTCTAGGTGGGAGATGTGCATTTCTGGTGTTAGATCAGAGGTCTCAAACTCGGCCAGGTAAATGAGCCGCACTTGATACACTCTTGTGCCGCCACTACCAAACACTGTATCCTTTCCTGTGCATGGAGCATTCGGTGCACATGAGGTAGGGAAACAGTCATAGAGAAGCATGCTCAACATTGTGGGGTCTGCTGGGGATCACCCTACGACACTGGCGGGTATGCTTCTCCCTCAGACTGCTCTCTGCTGTCCCAAGGATGTATCTGAAACTCCAGCACCCCTTGGGCCGCAGACAGCCTTAGGGGACCATATACCTGAACCCTGCATAAGAGAAATATATATTTAAAACTCCTTGTGTTGATGCAACAGCTACTGTTAAAGGTTCCAGCAGCAGCAGAAAGAGTTCCAGTTAGGATTGGCGTGGCACTTCTCCCTATGTAGTACTTGTATAAACATTATGTTTAAAGATGAATTCCATATTTGTATTGTTTTGTGTTCTCTTCTCTGACTGCATACATATCTTCTCTGCTGCACAGGCACCTACTCAGTGCTACTGTGTTAAACGGAACCTTATAGTGTGTCGTGTTCATCTATTTACGATGTGCCCCACATATAGTATAAAAGATGGTAAGTGCAGAAAACTGTACAGGCTGCTACTTTTACCTGTGTGCTTTAGAGGGCTCGGACTTACGTGCCATGGAGGAGATAAGGTGTCAGAGTATATTTGGAACAATCAAGCAAACAGCACACGAACAAGCGACACTGCAAACAGCATGCAGATAGATGGCAGACAGAGAGCAGCTCCGCATACATTTGTGATATATATATATATATATATATATATATATATATATATGTATAAAATGTGAAGAGGTTTCTTTAAAAAAAAATGAATAATAAATGATTCTCAGTACCTCTCCCCCTAGTCTGGATCTCCAGTAGCCAGTACCAAGATCACGAATAAAAAGGCCTAAAGAACATAGTGAGTAACCGCAACATTACTGAGATTACACACAGACAAAGCACCTACCTGTGAGGCAAGTCTAGACATGCATCTTTATACCAATAAACCGGGATGGACAGCCTATGCCAGACAGTATCTTACTGAGCAGAGAAATGCACCCAGGGAAACTCACCTCTACCAAGCCTTAGACAAGTATGCGGCATTGAAAAAAATGATTAATAAGTTACTGCAGTACAACACAATTAAAATAACGCAAGCATTTCCTTAGAGACGTGTAATGAGCGCACCTCATGTAGAAGGATGAAAAACAAACACAAAAAAAAAAGATCTTAAAGGGATACTAACAGGCTTTCATTCATAGCAGAAAACGTGTGCGTCGCTGGACTATTCTCTCTCTAAGGCTGGGTTCACACGAGCGTATGATGTACAGCGCACCGTACGCTCGTGTGAAAATAAAAATATACAGTCCCATACATCCCTATCAAACTTACCTTGTTCCAGTCAGACGAGCATATCGCGCAAACGCCGGCCATCGCATTTTTACCAGCATACGGCCGGAACAGGGTAAGTGGGACTCAGAACGAGGCGTATTTCGGGCTGTGCAGCGCATCATATGCTTGTGAAACCCAGCATGAAAACGCAACACTTGGAGTCCCATCGACTTACCTTGTTCCGGCTGTATGCTGGTAAAAATGCGACGGCCGGCGTTCGCGCGAAACGCTCATCTGGCCGGAACAAGGTAAGTATAATGGGGAAGCATGGGGCTGTATTTTTTATTTTCGCATGAGCGTGTGATGCGCTGTGTGAACCCAGCCTAAAACGTCGCTACTCAGTATGTTAGAGGATGGGTTGTAGCTACGGATACTCTAGGTTTCTGGAATATCAGTCAGTATCACCAAGTACAACTATTCACCTACTGATTTAATCCACATTAATGTTATCTAAAATGCAATTTAAACAGTAGCAATAAAAATACATTTGCAACTGCTCCTTATTTATTTATATTGTTTCATTTACTATTTAGGTCATCGACCGTGGACTAATTAAAACAGCAGTGCCTGCGCCCTCTCCATCCGCGTTTAGCGGGTTTACTAGCACTAAGCATGCTGGGAGACCAGGATGTGTTTACTGAGCTAGCGTTATTTTTTTCTTGGATCTTTTGTACCATCGTTCGTTTCTGTCCCATGTCCTGCCTCCTTACGATACCCTCTTCCCAAGCTGCTGGTGAAATAACTCCCATTCCAATAGAATGCTTTCTATGGCATTTGCTTTACTCATTCACACTATGCACAGAGCTTTTATTTGAATGAGAGCGACAATGGGAAAACAATGAGTTGATTTTGCACGTGAGCTTCTATTTAAACCTTCCAAACACACATACAAAAATCTGTATTGGGAGGTCCTATAATAAGATTAAGCCAATCTTGCCTAGATCATAGCACAAAACTGCTGATCAGTTTCAATAATAAGCACCTTTTCCAGCTGGGCTGCCTTAGCTCCTTCCACTAGCTCCCTCTTGATCTCTTCTATTCGTTTTCTGTCCTCTTCATTTAAATCGGTCTCCGTATGGGAATCGCAACGGGCCAGTTTTGGCTGAAATGAAACTGTGAACACAGACAGCGCAATGTGAAATCTCTCGCACAGACCCAAGTAGAACAATGACTGAGCTAAAAACATAATATAAAGGGAATGCAATTAGCACACAGTTAAAAGGAAGCCTGACGCCGACAGGTTCCCTGCATTACTTACACGGACGCAGAAACGCTACTGCTAGTCTGAGTGGCCCACGGTAGCATTGTGTCAGTCTCCCTTTAGGGACTGATTTAATTCTGTCGTAATCATACACAATATGCTGCAGTCCAAGCAAATCTTAGTCAATGTGAGAGTTCCTGTGCATGCAGACGCTTTATCAGAGATCCGACAATGCGTGATAAGGTTACACTTACCATAGGGTTTTGTCCCATTGTCCTCAGTACTGTTGATTATATGTCTAGACTGCATCAAAGGAGCATTGTTCTTTAAAAGACTCGACACCCGGGCAGCTAAAGAGTCCGCACTGCTGCCGTCGCTTTCTGTTGCCTCCTCTTGTGTTTTCATGTATGAAAGCTTAGCAGAGGCCAAGGCATGTTTCAAATCTGCAGGTTTACTACTGTATAGCGCTGAGCCGCTCTCTGATGCTCCCCCGTAAATTTTATCATCAGTCTCGTCACCGCGGAGATCAATGTTAAATGGCATCTTATTGGCCGACGCCGCTTCACTAAAACCTTCTGGCTCGGATCTACTGGCCTTCTCTAAATTAAATATTGCAGCTGGTTGTCTTTCTGCTTGGGCATCCTTATCAAAACATGAAGTACCTTTAACATAGTCACTAGTTAGCGAATCATCCCAATCCACATTACCGGAAGAGCTTCTGTACAATAAAGGTTCATTTCCTGTGCTGGCTAGAGAGTCCCATGACAAGGAACCACCTCCCAAGTTTGCCAATCTACTTTTCAGTGAACTGGATTCCAGGGAATCTCCCAATTTTTGCCACACTGGTGAGGAGGAACCAGAAAGGTTCTTTAATTGAGAATTAAGAACAAAGTCATGACTTGATTCTTCAAGCCCTACATTGTCTGCTTCAGCCAATAACTTGCGTATCTCTTTCAGTGTCTTTGATCCAACAAATGAATCATTAATGGAGTCCGAGGTCTGTTTTCTTACAGAAAATGTAGACGTTGAATCCAAACCAAGAGGTTCGCCTGTTTCGGGCTCAGGCACGACGGATATTTGTTGGTCTGGATTTATAGTTTTATATTCAAAGTGATCAATTAGCTGTTTTACTCTACTGGATGCATCTGAAATATTTTCTTGATGAGTTTGTGTGTCCACAAGTAATGACTGTGTAACGCTAACTTCCCTAGAGTTTTCATTATCCAACATTTCTGCTGTGACATGCTCTGGTTTTTGTACAGGTTTCAGACATGGATCTTCTTCTTCAAAGGGTGAGGCCTGGTCATACTGGCTAACTGGTCTGTCTTCAGTAGATCTTGAACTTAACTGGGGAGACATTTCAGTTGGTAAAGGTGAATCATGGCCATGATCAGATTCAACTGGTATAGACACACTCTCTGTAGATGCAGTTGAATAAAGACTGGACTGAGAGATGTTTGCAGCACTCTGGGATCCTCCTATATATAAAAAAAACAGTTTAAATGTACAATTTATTTCACCTAATTACTGAACAGAACACACATTAATCCCACTATGTCGGGATGCTTTCGTTATTAATGATATTACTATCTGTGAAATTATAAAATGTTGGAATAAGTAACACTCTTACCTTCAGACAGGCGGGTGCTTCTGTTTGGGGTGGCTGTAGAACCTTTTATTGTTCGGAATTCTGATGGTGAAAATTCAGGTTCTCGAATGGGTCCTCTTCGCAGAAAGGGTGTTAATATAGTGGAAGGGGATTGGTTAATGCCAAGGTTGCGCAGATAGGTCTGAAGGAAAGCAAATGTCATGTAGAACGAACAAGAGAAATGCTAACATTAAGTCTCAATTCTAATACAATTATCTGTGCTGGAAGCTTGCAGTTTGCTTATACCAGTGGTCGGCAAAGTACGGCTCGCGAGCCGCATGTGGCTCTTCAGCCGCTGCTCTGCGGCTCACTAGCTAGTCCCGCCCCGTAGCCCCGCCCCCATGACCTCC
>JAKJJM010009680.1:0-2500 GCA_021901965.1 Pipa carvalhoi
ATTATCCAGCTTCAGATGAAACAACTACAGGGATGAATGGGTTCTCACTAAGGTATAGTACAACATATGTAAAGATATAATCTGACTATAGTTCTCCTTTAAAGAATGAGAAATACAAGCATTCAGCAACTTGACAAAACACTCCAAAATGAATAAAGTTTTCCTCAAAGTCATGGATTCCATATCAGTTCCAGTGTAGAAGCAAGGTAGAATAAATACTCAGAAATTCTGAAATTCATAAATATTTCAAGTATTCTACTTCTTATTTACATTTGTATGACAACCCTTTCCATACTTAGTGATATTCTATTGATTTAGAATAGTATATGTATTTTCACTAGTAATTCACTAGTGTTACAAAGTTATATTTAGAACCTAGAGGGATTATCAAACTTCTTTTAACTGCGGACACTCCCCTTTAAACCATTTTTATAAGTCATTGTCACTTCTTCTATCAGTGGGCCATTTCTATAAGTGATAATCTGGCAATGTTTCTTGGGATTTATAGTATTCTTTCACATGCCAGCACTGAGTAATTACAACTAAAAAATTCAAGAATTTTTACTAATGTGATAGTTATGTGAAAAACCTTTCATGCAATTATTCAGTCACACCAACAAACACCAAGGAGGTTATTTGTTAAAGGTCGAATTCGCCTAGCGTAGTGACTTTGCGTCTGTTCACGTCACTATGATCAGGAAGACGCTAATTCACTTCTCGTTATTCATGAAGCAGCTGATAGACTTGTGGACAACTTCAGTTGCTGTCAGATGCGTGTAGTCAGTTGAATAGAAGTAGGATGAGAAGTCATTCGGAGTCAGGTGAATTCCCCCAAGTGAAGGGCAGTGACATCATCCTCGCCATATCCCACTAACTATATTCTGTGAATATTCTATTTCTATGTCACCTTGTCCCTAGGTCATGTTGTTATTCAATTGCAGTCACTATTGTGACTTTTGAATGCATAGTCGACCTTACACAACACTGGAGCCCTGACATCAGAGGATCCCCCTGTTGAGCCCCAGTATTAGGGAGCTTGGGACTGGTGCCAAAAAGCATCTCTTTTAACGCTTCCGATCCATAGCCAACTTTAATTACACTAATGTCCTGCAAAACTGATCTTTTATTATAATAGTTCTGGTGTAGATAACAACGCTTGCTAATAGGCTGTGGGCCCCTGCAATCACCTTTACTGGTGAACCCAAGATGCTGTGGACAATGTAGAGCGCCTAGTAGGAGGATATGTTTCTTATTCCAATTCCAGGATATTATCTTGGAATTAAAACTTTATATAAAGGCACAAGACCTACAGCATTGTATTGTATTTATCCTAATAAATTACATTAGGGTATACGTTATGCACTATATAAACATATAATCATAAAGGCTCTTTGAGTCCATGTACCAAGTACTTCCTCAAAACTCATTTGCCCGTTTCCTTTTAAGGAAAAATCTTTTAAAAACAAGGATAATTATACGGATAAAAGATTTGCTCAGTCATTACGATAGCTGATTAATTAAATGAAAATGGATCAAACGTAAAACAAAGCTATGGGCCGCTGTGGAATAAGCATCAACATTTCCTTTTTTTTTTCTTTTTAAGCAATTTAGTTTAGATTGTTTGACAGTGCTTACTTTGTCAGTAGAATAAGTTATTGTAATGCATTTACCTGATCAAAGACAGGATGTTTACATCGTTGCAGTGAGTTTGTAATGCAGTTTACTGAGGTCGCCTGCTGAAAGAAAACATTATTATTATATTGTCCAAGTAACTGACATACTTTCAGCATCACCGTGATGTAACTGTTTCCATGGAAATCTGTTCCTGCAGAGTAGAATGGATTGTGTAGAGTTTGCTTTGTATGCTGTTGGCATCCAAACACCGGAAGCTAGACAGGAAGTATTTATTTGGCATCCAATAAACTATGAGTAAGGATCATCCCAATCGCTTTGTAGTATATCAGTAAAGAATGGATGTACACTTAAAGCTGATTTATCTGAAGCTTTAACAGGTCATTAACCTTGACGTACTGTGTTCTGCAAGTGATTTATATTATCAGGCATTACAATATACAGATAGTACGACGCATATAAATTTATCATTTCTGTATTGCAAAAGCAAGGTTAGTATAATTTTTTTAGGAATAGCTTAGACTTATTAAACATACATCAGAAGTAAGGAACAAGAATGTTTTAGGAAATACTAAGCATATAAGAGCACTTTTTTTTTCCCTTTTCCTACATTATCTGCCTATTTATTGGAAACCGTTCTACTTTTTGTCAGCAGGTGGATGTGACTATAATGTAAGCTGGTGAAACCTGCTGAGTTTGGGATACTGTTTAGAGTCATTATAGACAAATATTGTGGTTGTTGTTTAATTGGAGGGCGAATAGAAAATCTGAATCCATTACAAAAATAGTTCTCCTAATAATTCCTAAATAATAGGATATGCCAGATCTCAAGTGGTAAACATACTAAACAGTTTAGAGTAAAATTACT
>JAKJJM010009680.1:5000-19024 GCA_021901965.1 Pipa carvalhoi
TGCTCCAGAGCTGCACATCATTCAGAATAGTGAAAAATATACATTACATAATACACATTACAATCACTTCATAATGCACCATTTTACACAAAATCAGTGATATTCTATCCCAGTATGCTACAATATACTATATATAAAACAATATAATCTGTACCACTGGTCCCTTACAAAGCGGTTCAGCCCTAGATGGGTTTGTAGTATATCATACCCATAAACGAATATTATCATCTGAAATAATGTTTTTTTTTTCTACCATGACATAATGCATGTTGTTTAGTAAAATTTTCAAAAGGTTACAAATAAAGATTAGCATTAAAAACAGATTTACTTGATTCTCAAAAAGTTATATAAAGTTTTAAGCTTGAAGGGGGGATGATTTAACATTCTGCTTTAGAACACAATTGACATTATGATTGAGATGCATTATCTTAAACAGTGAACCAAAAAAAATGCATTGATAGTTAATATACATTCAATCTGCACTTTCATAAATTCTAAATTCTGTTGATAATGTTGGATATTTAGTTATTTAACTTCAAAACTGGGATATGTGGGGTACCTCCTGAATATTTATTATGTAAATCTCTATAGAAAACAATGAGACTGAGCGAGGTTAGTTTAACAACATGGCTGATATCAGTAAAGATAAAAAAAGGACAATTCATGTTTTCATTTACTTTTTCAGTTTAATATGTCCAATAAAATATAGTGAAAATTAAGAATAGGGATTGTTTGTAGCAGCTTCAGACTGGCATGAAAGTTGCAGGTGACAACCAACGGCCGCTCTGTTCGCCTGTTCTTGAGGTGCGTGAAGCGCGTCTGAGACTATTTCAGCGGTGCGCCTCATGCACTTCGTGGAAATGCCTTCACAAAGGCATTTCCACAGAATTACGGAGGATACGGAATCTGGCCCTTATTTTTCTGTGAACTGGGGTGCAACATTTTTAGGGTTTAAATCCCAACAGAGAGATTATATCGAAAGTACAAATAAAAAGTGTGAAACCTCAGAAAGATTTTTTTTTTCTTTGTCTCCAAAAGCTCTAGGGAAATATCTGTTAACTCCTTTATGTGGATAATTTCAAGCTGGTTCCAATTGCTTAGACTGTATTCTTTATATTATTTGTTGGTGTTGAGTATTCTCTCGGTTAAAGGATTTGGCTCGCAAAAATGGGAGAAATTCTATATAGCATCATACGAGGCATACAATACACATGCATTCTGTTGCCTCTTGCTGCCATTATAGTTTGGATTTTTTATGGGAGAGAAAGGGACATATTACAGAAGATATTTTGTAGAGGGTTTGAATGCTATATTAGCAGCAATAAGTGCCCTGGTAGCCTTGAGTAGTGTGCAATATATAACCCATCTGTACTGCTATATAAAGACTGTCTTTAATGTTTTATTCTATATTTATAACTAATAGTTACAAAATAATGCCATTTCATCAAGTTTTTAACATACATGTATCTGGAAATTTGTAGTGACTCCTTGTATATCAGCCATTCAATTTGATGGAAGATAGGTCCTGACTTTATTTTCCCACAATGCATTCAGTGTGAGGGCACAGTGTAATAAACACCCAGATTTTTCCATTTATCTCTCTGTCTGCAGTCAAACATACGTATGTAAGTGGGAGCCATTTTGTTTGCCTCAGAATTCTACACAGACTACAAGTGTAAGAGCACCATCTGTTTTAGTTCTCTATGGTGAATGTCTCAGGGAGGGCAACATGTCACCCGTATGTGTAAATGCAAAAAAAGAGGGGTACACATAATACTGTGCAAATAGTTTGTTTCCCTTAATGTTCCTGACCGTTTTAATTTGGGAACACACAAGTGCGCATTTGCCTCAAAATCACATGTGATCTTTTTAAAGGTTATTATAAACCTCCTGGCATTGGGGGTGTACACTGTAAGCTTAACTCTACATGAATGCTAGTGCCTAACCACAAGCACGTAACTAAAGGCAATTCTGTTCAATGCCCCATGTTCTATTAGACTGCTAGGGACCACAGACATTGGGAGTCAAAGCTGTGAATTGTGGGAAATACCCACACCCCATTGCTCTATTCACCCACCATATACTGTAAGGCCCAACATATGTCTTCACTGCGCACTCCTAATTGCGAACAGATAAAAACCGAACACATGAAAAATGTGTTTGCAAAACAGGCAAGATTTTGAAAATCACTCAGCGGTTGATATGTTTTTACTAGATGTGTTTTGTTTTGTTTCTGCTATGAACAAATGAGAGTGTCTTGAGATAAATGATACCTTGAAGAATAGCAGACCACGAATGTGCATATATTGTGCTAGCACTAACTGACCTCAGCAACCCATGTGATTTATGCACCATGGTAACTGTAGATCTTCACAATAACTAAAGCCATCCTTACAATATATTCTGGTCTCTGGGGAGGCTTCACAGACATTGCAACAATTATCTTCTCACAGCATATTCTTGCCCAAAATCAGCAGGGTTGTAAAAAGAAAGCAATAGAATAGCAATAGCATAAATGTAATAAACACATGCAATGTGCCCCCTGCTGCTTCTTTCTTTCATTAGTTCACCGGCAGTTCCCCCCCCATATGTAGGATTTGTGGGAGAGATGTTACGTATAATATTATTCCTTTATAAATGCAGGGGCATATTTATCATTGTTTGTTAATGAACTTCTCCATTTTTCCTGTTTAAAGCAAGGTACGTTCCTGCAATGAGAAGCAGCTAGGTGGAGTCATTATCTTGGGTAACTAGGAAAAACTGGCTGAATTCACTTTAACGCACAATTATAAATACGCCCTGTAGGGTTTCTGGTCAGAGAGTGTTTAGAAGGGCCCCTGTAGGATGACTCGCTTTACTATGGGCTCTCTACTTTATAAAAGACATTTTTAAGAAATGATTTTTCCTTGTTAGAGCTCTCAGGTGGTTAGTGACTGAAACAGCAGTCCCCAACCTTTTCTGGATCTCTGACCAGTTCCCCGACCCAGAAAAGGTTTGACGGACCAGTGGGAGGGTGGGCGGATCCAATTTGCGCTGCGGCTGCATGTCAGTGACGTGTTTTGTGCGCGCACGTCACCATCAGGCGGCCCAGTGCAGAGGGGTCTGTGGCCCGGCATTTGGAGACCCCTGGCCTAAAGACCGAATTGGCTGATAAAGGTGTGAATTTGCTCCTTTTCCATATTTGGGTATTCAGCAAACTCTGCGATGTGGCGAATTCGCCAGTTAACGACAGCTACTGATGTGGTCACGACTTTACTATGGGAATTCGGATGCAGTCACGGATTTGCTATGAGGATCCGCTGCTTAGTCAATAAGGAGTAGAGAATCAGGGCATAGCCACCTGAATTGATGAGCATTCACTCCCACAGTCGAATTCTCCCTTTAGTCAATAACCCCCCAGTGTTTGTGCATTTATAGTCCTTTTTTTTTTTTAAACCGCTCTTCTCTTTCCTACTTCCTCATCAGCTGATCAGTTTGTACTCTCATGCCGGTCATGTGACAGGCTTGATAATTAACTCACCGAGGTAGCATACAAGATTCTTTTTACTTTATCAGAATAGTCCCTAAGTTGAAATTCCAAAGTGAATTACTGCAGAGAAGTTAGCGGAATGTTTTTGTTAGAAAGACAAGCAAAGACAAATAACTGTGGAAGGCTGAACAGGTTCTTGTATTATGATAGCTATGAATGTCAATAAGTGCTGGTTATGGCCTGTTTCAGCTTGAGGCCTAAAGCGATGCCTCACTCTCTGTGCCCTTGAGAAAACCCTATGGGCATTAGAGGAGGATCAGGCCTAGAAGGAACTGGGTTTTCACACAGGTTGATCTCTCATTATTAAAGAATAATGCAGAGGCAGACGGATTTCTATCCTGCACTGATTATAATTCATTGCTGTACAGAGACTGCAGTTAGGGAATAAAGAGTTAACTTCTATTAAGAACCACTGGTGTCTAAAGCCCTTGTGTTCCCATATTGTTAAGCATATTTACAAGCAGGACTTGGGTATGAATGAGGGGGACAGGACAGGTATAGAAGGGGTTAATTATGACTCAGGGCCTGTTTCAGCATAGCCTGTACCTAATAATAAAATACCCAGGTCAGTACAGACATGATACAAGCAGCCTTTAATTCTTCTGACATGGTAAATATGATGGGAATTATAGTTTATCACGTGATTTGAGCCATTTCAGCCGATGTGAGCAGATTGTAAGCTCTTTGATATAGATCATCCCTTTCTTTAGTGATGAATATAATAACATTATAGAGTACACAGTGAACCAAAACTATAAAACTTAAGTCTGAACTAACCCTTCTTAGTTCAGGGGTACCAGATTTAAAAGCCATGTCAAGACACCCAGAAGCCCCAGCTAGTCAGTCAACCAGCATCTGGTGTAGGATGGTAGAGGCAGAGCAGCTCACAACAGTTAAAAGGCTGCGAATTTGGGGTCGCTGCCCTTAAATCATGTATTTATGTCTTGGGGATTGTCTAACTATCTAGTGGCTCATATAGTGATGAGTTTAAATGCTAAATAAAAATACAGGTTATTTCATTTCATTTCTCAGCTCTGTATGGTGTGCTGTGTGTGGTAATTACCATTCCAGTTCTGCTGCTTTCCTTGATAGTCTGTCTGAATATATGAGCTCAATTCCATTTCACCTTGAATTCTGTCTGAATTAAGCCTCCTCTCACATGCACCCTCTGCATCACCTCCTCCACACCAGCGGAGGCATTAATATACAGAGAACTAATCCCTCTCTCCTCCACTCGCTGCCTCGTATCGCACACTGTGTTCTCTGCACACTCTGCCTCACACACAATCCTCAGTAATGGCTCTCTCCCAGCTAAGTCATTTCAGTAACTACAGTTCTTTACTACAGTCATCCTAATGAATTCTGAAAGCTAATAAAACTTGCAGGATTTTTTTAAGCTAAATTAAAACTTCAATTGAAATCAATAATCCATCCTGTATTGGAGTTTATTCTGATAAATGCAAATTCCTGACATTTTTCAGATAAATGGAAAGCCTTTTTGTCATGATTTAATCTGAAACTATACATGTTACATTACTGTACATAGTGCCTCTGCAATTCAAGATAAATGCAAAAATGTCTTAAGGTGATACCTTTTATTGACGTAATAAATCGGTAAATGTTGCAAGCTTTGTTATGTTACATTAATGAAACGGAAAACAGATTTAACCCTTTCATTCTACTTTGGTTTCTGCTCCGATCCATCTTGGCTGATAAAAAAAAGCTATGGCTTTGGGAAAGTGGATAGTGCTTTGTGAGATATGGGGGTGTCAGCCCCATTTCTAGAGCTGTCTACTTACCCTACTCCTGCTGTCTAGCTGCTGATCTGTTTGCCCCTGCTCCTGCTCCCCACTCACAATGCAACAGTGAAATCGAGAGAACCCTTAAAAAAAGACACATATGCAAAGGAAATCTGAAAGGTTTTACCACCTTACTGAACAATTTTCCTTTTTAGCAGATTTACAAAAAAATACAATAAAAAGTAAACTGACGCCCCGCCAAAAAAAGGGCTTGACCCTGTGTGTCACAGCAGCGCAAACTTGTCCTGCCTATTTAGATCTATCCTTCTTTTGCTCTCAAAGGTGCAATTGGTTGCTGACTTTTAGGGCTCAGCTTCCAAGCCTTTTCCTGAATATCCAGAAATTATGAATAATTGTATCCATTTAAAAGGTAAATGCAGTTTTCTTCAGTTGCAAGGCACAGTAATGTAAGCTTGCCCTTACATCTGCCTACTCAATTGTAAACTATCCTTGCCTATCCAGGAATGGTCCCTGGGTTGCACTTGGTTTTCAAATTCTCCAATTTGTGCAAATGCCTAATCCTAGTCACATCATAAAGAATTGTCTCTTTGTCTGTGTGGCCCTGCACCTTATTTAATGCCCTAGCAGGTAGTGTAGTGTTTTTTTTCTTTTGTTTGAAACTTCTGATTAACCCTAGTCACATACAGGTCTAAAATGATACCAGAAAGGTATGGCGTGGGAGAAGATACAGTTCTGAGCCATTAAAATAATAAAACATGCCCCAACTTGAAGATTTACATGAATTTCTAAAGGAAACAAATTTTAGCATTCCAAGACCTTGTACAAGCCTGGCAACTTTTTCAAATTTTGTTTGTAGCTATTATTATTAAAATCCAAACTGCTCATTTTTATTAGTAAGACGCTAAAATTTCATGTCGTGGATTGGAAAGTGACATGCGTTGTATCCTCCAGTCAATATTATGTGTACAGGGGGGTAATACAGTAAGGGTATATACCAATCCAATACCAATACCAAAAAAGGGGAAGTTAGCTAAGCAAACCTACAGGGTTTTAGTTAGCTTGAGAATACTGCCTGCCATTTTCAAATGTTAACCAAGAATTGTTAATATTTCTGTATGTCACCTGTGGCTTACTACACCTCACATTGTGACTGTGGTGGCCTTGTCATTGTGGAAGCAGTCAAGTCTACATTCTGCTGTAAGCTATTCTTTACTTTCCTACTCAACACAACACTGATTAAATTCCTCCCTGCAGCACCAGGTAATGAGAAAAGTAATTGCTTCCATCCTAATCTGATATTGTCTACCTAACACTTCACCATCTGGGCGTAAGTGCAAATTGGAATACAGACCATACTCAGAAAATAAGGACTAAAGTCTAATTATTGGTTAGTTTTCTACATTATAAAGAGTTAAAAAAAAATCTTGATAGTGAACTGCCCTTTATCTATCTATAAACAATTTCATAGGTGCATGAGAAAAAGAGTAATAATATCGTCCACGGTCTTGTGCTTGATATCATGAACTACTAACATGAACCAACAGATGACTGCTAATTAAGAAGGAGTTGCAGGTCAGCGAAATGTAAAGAGTTGCATGTTGACAGCGTAGTATGGAGCTTTTGTTATGTTGTGTAACCTAAGTGGAAAGGAATAACGCAAGACTTTATTAATTTACTCACATCTGCTGTTATTTTTTTTGATGTGATTCTGATATCTGACCAGGCAGCTTTCCCATGCTAGACCACCTACGTAGATATTCCCATTAATCCAGTCTGTTTACAGAGGGATTGTTAGGTCACTGGCTATGACCAGATAAAGGGAATGACTGTGGTGGAAGTTGTTGATTGAGATAAAAGAACAATAATATAGCGAAAGCCAAAATCATGAAAAATCAGTTCACGCTATAAATATTATTTATTGATGATGTGAATAGGGTGGATAATTATTTGACTGCATACCCATTACTTCTGTTTTTTTTTTATTATTCATGTTTATATGGTGCAAAAAAAAAGTTTAGGAAAATCAAATTTTTTTAGAATGAAATAAGCAGTGATCACATGATGCAACTACCTCTTAAGGAATAATTATATATAACAATTTCTGATTGGATTCACACAGGGTCCCTTCCTCTCCGGAGGGGTGCTTTTTTTCACTTATTAATGGTCTTGGTTGTGTCCGTTCAGTCATCGGCAGGTGCACAGTTGGTGATAAACTACAGAATGGAAGCCAACCTTCGTTATTACAGATGTTTCAGAAAATGTATTCAACCGTTATAAACTGTTTCAGTTACAAACCTAGATAATTCAAAATACAAATATATTTTATTGCCTCTTGTATTACTTTTTTCTGCCCATTGCTGTTACAGAGGGTTTAATGCAGTTTGTTTTTCCTTGGCTATTCCAAGATACGGTATAAAATCATTTAATATGACCAGAGCTCCAGGTCCCTGATACTGTACATTTTTTGATTATTTAAAGAAATTGAGTTCAGTTTTAGCCAGGCCCTGATACTCTATTATTCTCTCTTGTGCAGTATTGTGCCTTTGGATTGGAGAAAGGCAGATGAAATTCCAGTTTTCAAAAAGGGTAAATAGGTCTGTACTTGGGAACTACAGGCCTGTAAGCTTGACGGCTGTGATGGTTTGTATTCAGTGGTTCTTCAGATTTTCAGACAGATCTTGTCAAACTGATTTAATTGTACTGAGAAAGTATGTGACCTTTTGATCAGACCACTGCTTTATGGGGGGGGGCTTATTCATCAAAGTCCAAACAGTTGCATAGGGGTGCGAATTTATGTCCATTCATCATGTCTGGGCATATGTGCAAACTGGAATACGGATCATGCTCAGAAAATAGACACTAAAGTCCAATTATTGGTTTGTTTTCTACATCATAAAGAGTTAAACAATCCTTGGCCTGCTTTATAATGGAGTGAAGATTCTGATTGGTTAAATATTACCAGTAAAGAATGAATAGAATAAAATTATAATCTGCATAAACCTGGGTGTATTGACTGCATTTGGCAAAGTATTGGTATGACTAATGTAGGGGGTCACAGGAGTAGGTCTCTTAGTTCCCCTGTGGGATGCTGCTATCTGCAGCTAGTTTGAATAGCCTTATTTGTGATAGGCTTTAGTTAATTATGCCTGGTCATTAAACAGCACTATGGGAGCTGGTGGTGATGCCACCATAACACCATCAGATGATATTTTATAAACCCTTGCCCAGTAGCAAGTATCTTTATTGAAGAAAACATTTATTGAAGGAAGGCTAAGACCAGAGTCATGTTTCAGAAGGACTTAACTCCCTAACACTGGAACTTACAGAGAATAAAACTTAGGTGGCAACTGGGTGTAGGTTAGGGGTCTAGTCCCAACAAGGAGTAGGTAAGGGAGGGGTAGTGGTGGTGGTGGTGGAAATCTTTTCCCAGTAGAGGCAGCTCTGAAGGAGATCCTACTGGGAGAGACTGCTGGTCAGTTCTCTGATGCATGAAGAACGCACTTCTGTGAAGCGCTGCTGGAGAAACTGTATGCTGCAGAGTGAGATTGCTGATATATTATTGTCATGTGAGGGGACTTGAAACGTGACTTCATTACAGGAACAGAGAGAGTCAAGCTTGAAAATATACTTTGACTTTAATAAGTGAAGCAGGACAAAAAGTAAACACATGGTCAACAAATAGAATTAGCATAGGAATGGATGCAGTTACTTAACGATAACACCCAGAGTCCTGTATACCTCAATTGGAGGTAACTTACATTAAACAAACTAGTAAGTGCAGAAACTTGAAAACTGAAGAGTGGACTCTCCTTACCACTGTGGGAATGAGATGGTATAACCCTGAGGCGCGGAGTCTAAGGAGGCGCCTGGTCTTCACCTTTAACCCCCGCAAGGGGGTACTGGGCTTGGCTGCGGCACCTCCCAGGTTGCGGTCCTCAGAGTTAGAGCCCACCGGTGGCAGCTGGCAGGAACCCGAAGAAAGAACTCCAAAACAGAGAGACTTCACAGAGGAGACAGATGGAACACTGTGCCTGCGGGAACTGGAACTTGAATGGACACTTGAGGAAAACTGAAGTAAACTGGAATGCTGTCTAGAAGAGCTACAGCAGCCGGAATCAGAGCAAAGCACTTGAAGTCCAAAAAGCAGGCAGTGAAGCTGGAAGGCAAACTCTAAAGGCATAGGTTAGACACTGGTAGCTTCAGCAAGGCATCCCATACAGTGTAAGGTGATTAAATGACTAAACGAGAAACAAAGTGACTAAACGAGAAACAAAGTGACTAAATGCCAGAGCCCCGAGGAGCAGGACTCTACCCCTTTTAAGTTCAGTGCCGCTGACGTCACACGTGACGTCAGCGGACCCGGATTGGCCCGGAAGCGCTGTGAGAGGAACTCACACAGCGCTGGTCAGCAGAGACACCGGCATGTCATGAGAAGCGCAGGTAAGCTCAATCATGACAATTATGCTGTATTACAGTGAGCTCAGTGTTAGCACAATATTATCGTGTTGCTGTTCCTGTGAAATAACAGTTCCACATTGGATTGTGAGTAATACAGGCACCAAACAGTGTCTTGCCATCACCTTGCTAGAGGCCTGTTTAGGATTCGTTACTTTGCTAGAGGAAGCACCAGTGGTCCCACATTTTGACACTTTGTCATTTTATGCAGCCACAATATTTCCATTTATAAAGTATGTGCATTAATTGTATATGTTTCTCTTTCCCAGCTTATTCATTTATTTCTTTATTGAGGAAGGGCCATCCCATGGCTTCTCTGATGAATCGGCCTTCTTATCAGCAGTCTTCAGAGAGCTTACTGAGTCCCAATAAATAAATCAGGCATGCCCATTAATGAATGGAATCCAAAATATATATTCCTTCTAAACAGCACAGCTCTGGTTCTATTTGCCATCTGCTTAACAAGATGGAATTCGGTTTCCAGACTGAACTGCTAATATCGGTATAACAACCAATACATTTGTAAGAGAAATACAAATATTAAATCATGGACTTCAAACATGTCCTGTACAAGGATTTTTGTTCATATCCAATAGGTGAGAATACAATTTTTATTCCGGTAATGTAGCAACGGGCAGCTGCCTTGTATCCACTGTATAAAATTACTCTGTTAAGAATCACAATCACAAAAACCTGAAATAGGCAACAACAAAATATGAAAATGGACATATTGTTAGAATTTAAATACGTTTTAATCCTGATGGATCTGTGAGTGTGGTCGTTATGGGTGGTGCTGTTGGGAAAACATGACCATTTTTAATCTTCCAAGTGCTACATTGCTGATGTAGAGATAGCTGGGTAAATTTCTATGTGCGTGTCCCTTCTTTAGCTGCAAAGTGGTGCTTTAGGGGGTCATTCCGGAAACTCAGAATTTTCCATCCCGAATTCACTGATAGCGAACTCCCATTATAAAGTTGTGACCGCGACAATTTTTTAGTCGCGGTCACGATTTTATAATGGGGGAATTGTCGCGGTCGCGACTTTATAATGGGAGTTCGCTATCAGTGAATTCGGGATGGAAAATTCAGTTTCCAGAATGACCCCCCTTAATGTTGTGGAAAACACCACCAGATCCTCTGTTGCCTTCCTTCTGCCGTTCCTTCTGCCGTTCCTCTCTCCAACGCTCTAGATCTGCTGTAGCAGTAGCTTCTGAGCATTTCCACCCTGCAGTTTGGGAACGGCATTAAGAGATACTTTTTTTTACCATGTTCCTATGTCATCCATACTATTTTTGGTCCCTCCTCATTGGCTACTGGTATGTGTTATGTCCAAGCCCTGATTATTACTTTATGGGAATTTTGTTTTACACAAAACCTAACATTGTTAACAACAACAACACTGTGGTACTGGGTATTTCTATAGAACATTTGAGGACAGTGGTGCTGATCATTGTTAAACTGTGGTACTGGGTATTTCTATAGAACATTTGAGTACAGTGGTGCTGATCATTGTTAAACTGTGGTAGTGGAACATTTGCACTAGGTGTTTAGTTAATAGCGGACATCGTGCTACTAGGAACTTTGCATAAATCGTTTTGATAGTGCTGTCCTGGGCACTTGATCATTTTCTACTATCCAGTTATACTTTCTTCAGCATCTTGCACTTCTTGAGCTATGGGCACAGCTCTTCTCTGAGCATGCACTCTACACTCTCATCAGCTGATGTGAACCTCTACTATATTGAGTACTCGTCAACTTTTCCCACCATAAAGGCTCCATTTGATCACATTCTTCTAAGCATTGCTGTCTCCATATTATTACTCCAACCCCTTGTCTTCATCACTCCACCACCATTGCCTACTACCTTCAGTAGGTAGGCATTTTGCAGGACTTATAAAAAAATCAATTATCGTTCAGTTTCATTTTCCTCTTATTATCTCCATCCTAGTTTGTTGTTGCAGTGCTAGAATGATGTGCTTGCCAATAAGTCAAAAACAGGTTGAGTCAAGCAGAATGGGAATGTTTTATGAGAATGGTAACAACATTCAGTAACATTGGAATTGCCACAGATTCTGTAATTGCAGTTGGACATGTTTAAGCAAGTCTATTGCTTTGGTTCACTGGCTGAATGTATATTGACCAGTCTCCAAACGGCTAGGTGAACTACACAAAACAGCAATAAGACTTAAATCTTTCATAGCAACTCATTTCTTTCAAAATAACAGAGCTGTCCCAAGTGCTGAAATAAAGACATCTTGCTTTGATTTGATGTTTGCTAGCTCTGGTGGGTGCTGGAGTAAATATTGGACTTCTCTTATTACAGCTTATTCAGTGGTGCAACATGGAGGGATTAATATTAAAATTAAATACAATTTTGTAAATAATTCTACCTAATGAGATTAGAAGTCACGGAAAGTCTCGGTATGTAGCCCCTGACTTTGAATTCAAAACTAAGCATTCAATATGTCCCGCTAAGCTGTTCACTGTTATAAGACACACATATACATTTATATGTACTCTGATGCTTTTCATATTAAAAACATCTATGCTAACAATGCTGCCCAGTAGGAAATGTAAAGTTATTGGTGTGGTTTATTTGCAAACCTCTACAGCTAGAGACTGACAGATGATCTACAACCTGGACTAAAACTTCCTGCATCCACAGGGTCTGTTTAGCTGCCTACAGAAATGCACAGAGTTGTTTCCTCAACAGCTGGGGATAAAGATTGACCTATCATTACTTCTTGCCAAATTTTGTGCTTCGGTGTTTATATTTGTTGGTTGTCATTTTGTAGAAAAATATAAGATGCGTTATCTTACGACCAGACCAAGATCAATCTAATCCCAAAAATATATGAAACTTCTTTTTATCCAAGACATCCCCAGTATTACTAACAGTGGTTTGGAAACATCTGAATGGTGGCTAGGTTCTGATGTATGTATGTATGTATGTATGTATAATTTTATTTATAAAGCACCACAAATATACGCAGCGCTGTACAATTCAGCAATACAAACATAAGACAGACATAGGAAAAGTGCATTACACAATACAAGCAAGTAACTTACAAGTGTAACCCTGATGTAAATTTGGAATAATTTAGAATGTTCCAATTATGCCACTTTTACTTATTACACTTTATCATATCCCATCTGGTTGTATTGAAGCTCCACCTAGTGGTGCCTAAGGGTATAACACCTTCTACCCTAAGCTAGGCCTGCATATTTTCTGCCCAGAGACAGTGTTCAGTCTAAGCCACTCCCTAGCAGATTTAAGCTAGTGCAGGGGGTAGGGCTCTGGGTCCTTGCTCCAGAGCTGCATGGTGTGCAGCAGCAGGATCCCTACCCTCCTGGTTGGATCCTGTGGAAGACATCTTAGGGTTCTATTGTAACAAGCAGGACCTAGCATTCAGTAATCTGGCACCTCAAGCGTTAATTCTTATCACGGGGCCTTCTCTGAGGTGCTGTGGCAATATGAGTCGCTCAAAACATATAAATTATAAATGCAGGATGATACGTGTGTAAGAGACTCGGGGCGAAATTTATTAAAATCGATAAAAATTGGCCGATTCTTATCGATATCACGGTAGCGATACTGATTTTTGATATCGTGTTATCTATAAAAATCAGCCGCGATATCAAAAAAATCGATCGCGATTTTTTTCCGATTTTTGCTAAATTGAGTTATATACCATCCGATATTTGTAAGCGGGGCCTAAGACCCTGAGGTGTCTCCACTTTAGCCAGGGTGCATTATGTACATATATGTGCAAAGGCAGGTGTATGTTGAAATGTAGCTGTGTTACTGGTTTTATTAGAACATACCGTAACAATAGCGTTACACAAGCATAAAAACACTTTAAGTGCCAGGTTGTGATTGACACAAGAGGTTGGAGGTCCCTGCCACGCAGAGCTTACAATCGACCATTTGAATTTGTTTAGGTGGCCATGTTATAAAATATTGCATATATTATACATTTAGAAGGATAAAACTTCATTAAATGCTGAGGCACATATCGCCACCTATTTCTGTGCTGAAATGTATTGTGTGATATGTGCCCCATGTTAGTCACATAACCAATAACTTTTGCTCTGTTTAACAGATAAATCACCATCTTGTCTATGTGAATAAAAAGAATTAGGGAGTCAAAAAAATGAATGTTGAATACCAGATGAAAAACAAAAACATTGACATTTAGGGCGAAAGTTATTAAGAGCGCAAAGACTCGATTGAGTCTTTGCGGTCTTAATCGCGCGAGAATTCTCGGCCGAGAATTCTCG
>JAKJJM010009682.1:0-14594 GCA_021901965.1 Pipa carvalhoi
GAAAAAGAATCTGCACACACAGGCACGCAGGTAGGTAAAGAACCTAATTTAATGGACCACAGATGAAGGTTACAGCAACGTTTCGGGGGGTAAGACCACCCTTCGTCAGGCTAAAGAAAGGGCTGAAACATTGACTTTATTTTTATATGGATTTGGTCTCTCATGCCCAGTATCAGTGTGCTATTGCTACTGACATTACACCATTAGCTGTATCTATTGTAACTGCTGATCGTACTTTATTAACTATTCATTTTAACCTTCCTGAGACACCGTTATGTCAGTGGCAAAATAATGCTGCATCCATCCAACTAGGAAGAGATACACAGAAGAGCTGTGTACTACTACACAGGAGACACAATTAATTGCTTTGCTTACATAAAAGGCTGACTAAGTATATTAGTAAAACTTTTTATTATGCAGTTACAATGCACACTACCTTTTATGAATGAGGTTGGACTGTTCCTTTAAGGAGAGATCATTTGCTATCTTGGCTATATGTCCAATAGCAAAATTGTGCTTCTCCATATTTGAATACGTTTTCTCGGTTCATGTGTTATTTGCAATGATATATTATGTGTTAACCCTATAGTGTCTTGAGGATATTGTAGTTAAAGGTGATGGATTATTACACCCTTCCACTTCATGAAAGCATGCAAATGTAGTTAATCATGCGAGACTAACTATTGTGTTTTGTAATACCTTTTTTTTTTTTTGCTTCTTATGTTTAGTTTATTGTTTTGTCTGCTATCAAATGATTTTAAGGGCTGTATACATGAAGCAAATGGATGTCCCATTTTTCCTCTCTGTCATCATAGTTCAGAATATGCAACTATAAATCACTTTTAAATCACGTACTACTGATTGCAACCATTATTTTATTGGTTTATGTATGTTTACTGTCATTTTTCTCTGTATCTGTTAACCTTAAGCACACTATGTATTAACCTAATGCCTATAACTGTTTGTTTATTCTCCATATGAATGTCTTATTGAAGGATAAATAAATTGCTTTGGATGTATATCCAAATAGCCCAATAGTTATCCTGTTGTCAGATATGTACTCATGCACAGGGCCGTTCCTAGGCTAAATTTCACTCTGGGCGAGAGCTTAAAACTTGCGCCCCTAGCCCGGCAAAATTTGTGAGAGCGGGGAGGGAAGGGGGGTGCTGGCGGTTGATAGTGATGGCGCCCCGTGTGGTTGCCCGCCCCTAGGAATGGCCCTGCTCATTCATCTATATCTGCTTCTACTATGCCCATACCTCTTTCATTTGAAGAAATAGCTTTTCAGGAAATCATGCATATAACATGCCACAGAATGTTTCAGTGGAATATTATGATAATGGTCTGCCATCATCCCGTTGTGGGATTGGTATGCCACTGCCCCTCCAGTGGGTAGCAATTAGAGAACCCCCTCGATATGGTTTCATGACTAACTGTGGTCCTTCATCTTTGTGGCCCCTCCTCAACACCTCAGACATGTAAGAAGGTGTCCAGCTCAAAGATTGTATTATGCACTTTCCCATTAGAGAACCTTCAGCTAATATCTAATGTTAGTTCTCCAAACCTATCAGTTCCTGGCTCATTTAGTGAACTAAGTTATCAATAAACAAATTTGGCCCCTACTGATTTGAAAATGGTAATCAACTAATCCTATTTTGACACTCAAAATAACACCTGTAGTCCAAGAGATAGGGGATTTTCCAATACTCATGGTGTGTCCTTCCCCTAACATACAGCCTCTGTTATGGTATGCCTCAGAGATAGCATTTAATTTAACTACCCACAAGGAACCAAGAAAAAGAATTCATCTCCTTCATAATTGGTACTATGTCTGTGGCTCTGACGCATATAAGTTTTTACCATATTCTGGCACAGGTGTTTAATGTGGCGAGGTTTATAACCACCACTTGGCAGGTTCAACATGAGGACATTAATCCTCATCAGCTACCAAGACACTTTGGCATTCTCGATTTCAATAAATTTTGCCCTCTCGTTTTCGAAATCCGGATTTCTTTTTTTGCTATTAAATGTAACGAGCGGTACTTCCAAACCTGTACCGCTCGTTACATGTGCCTGCTAATGCAGGCAGCCTCTGGGGAGACAGATCTCTCCCCAGCGCTTCCTGGTTGGCCTTAGCTAAGCAGGAGCCACTGACGTCATGGATGACGTCAGTGACGGCCAAATCAATTGGCTAAGCACTGCCATGTGATTTGGCTGCTGCTGACGTCAGTGGCTCCTGATTGGTTAAGGCCAACCAGGAAGCGTGGGGAGAGAGGAGTCTCCCCAGCAGCTACTGTATTGAGCAGCTTAATGTAACGAGTGGCGCTCGCATGGAAGCGCCGCTTGTTATATTTGCTTGAAGAAAATAGAAATTCAGAATTCAGGGTTTATTCAAAATTTCAAATTAAAAACTCGGAATTCAAAAATCGAAAATGCGATTTTAGAATATTTTTGATTTTAATAAATTTCGCCCTTAATGTTTAAACGCTCTGTCCAAGGTAGCCAATGTAAAACATTGGTATACACCATGGGAGAAAGTTTGATCTTACACTCACACTTGCAAGGCTTTCTGTCCATAATTCCCACTTAATAGAGCAATTGGCTGAGCTATTTGTTAATGTTACAGATGAAATATTTGTTACCATATCTATTCTAAATAATTAGACCTGGTTTCATGCAAAGGTATTAAACATTAGTTTTTGATTATCTTAGAGTCAGCCAATGATGTATGTGCCAAGTCATCGGACCTGCCTGTTGTAATTACATAAATGACAATTTTTCTGTGAATGTTAACAAACACTTAGAAAAAGCTCATGATCTGAAGGAAAGGTTCAGGAAACAATTCTCAAATCCAGATTCTACCTGGCCCAATTGGTTATCCTGGTTATATGTCACAAATTGGTTTAAAGGAGTAGGTGGGTGGTTTATGGAATTGCTCCAGCCCTTGCTGCAGGTGTTATTTTTGGAGATAGTTATAACTCGTATTTTATATAATAAACTGGTGCTGTAATGGCTTAAATCAGTCACATTACCCTCAACCCATTATAAATTCATGAGTACTGCGATAAGGTTCCATTGGTAAGAACATCTAGGTGGGAATCAGGTTTAGAGTTAAGTCGTCCTGCATAGCTCAGGAGATGCGACGTACCCCTGATGACTCCTGTCCCAATGTAACCAGATCACAAAAGGAGGGAAATGTGATGGCTGGACATTTAATATATCAGCTGTGATTATTTTATAGAAAACCTATCATTTTAGCTGTAAGTATGTCCCTAGAACAGTGGTCGGCAAATTGCTGCAGCAAGAGAGCCATATCGCTCCCTCCTCCACCGGCGGCTCTTTCCCAAAGAGCCGCAAAGGGGGAGGAGCGAACGCACCCGATCTCATGACCTGCCAATGTCCAATCAGAAGCGTCGGAGGTCGTGGGGGCGGGGCTATGGGCGGAGCTAGAGTGCACTGTGAGCCACAGAGTGGCGGCTGAAGAGCCGCATGTGGCTCGCAAGCCGCACTTGGCTGACCACTGCCCTAGAATCTCAGCCCCAAGAAATAACAAATGATGTACTATTTATTAGAGAGGAGACCACCTGTTTATCTGTTTTGTTCTTATCTGAAATACCAATGTGATCTATTTTAGTTTAACTATCGCTATTTGTTTTGGATATTCTCCCACCCCTATGGGAAAGTGCATTCTTCTTTGCAAAGAGAAACACTGCCAGTCTCTCTGTGTGTTGTCTTATTGAACTCATCCTTTAAACTTCAATTTGGAACTGCACTGGAAACAGCGAAATCAGTTTGCGACTACAAGATTAAAATGACAAAAGGTAAAAAAAAATGCAAGGGAAGCCTTATGGTCACAAATTCAAATACTCAAAGAAGCTCACAAGAACATGGCATCAATAAAGTTAATGAAGCAATTACAAAAAATGAAAAATAATGTTTATGAACTAGATTTACAAAATATGCCCAACAAGTTAAGAAATTTAAAGACTTAGTAATACTAAGAATGATTTGCTAACTAGACAAAAATAAAATTAAAGTAGTATGCACAAATACAAAACAATTTGCAGCAGAACACAAAATCACCTTTGCAAAATCCCCAAGACAAAATGCACACACATTTGCATCTTATCAAAAGCTATATAACTTAATAGGTGACCCAACAATTGCATAACCAATAACAGGATTTAACAGGCATATTTTTTAATTCTCTAGAACTACCAAAAACAACACCAGAACAGAATAATAATAAACGCTATTCCCGATCTAGATATCGCAGCCTGGTATAACAACAATCTTATTTGAAAAAAGGGCTTTTAGCCCGAAACATATCATGATACTGGTTTATATTAAACACAAGTAGTTACACTAATTGATTGGTCAGACTGCTAATTTTCTATATATATATCAAAACAACAATCTTACAAATATAAAACCTCATTAACTACACCCATTTTAAATTTAAGATGAATTTGAAATTAGCAGAAAGAATTTTTTTTAGAAATACTTGCATATACAACATTTAATACTATAAACAAGCCCTTGAAAAGGATTGCATGGAAGGGCCACAAAATTCTGAAAGGTAAATACTATAAGCTACTAATAGCAACTACCTTTCAAGGAAAACTCCCCACAAACGCAGCTCTGGAAAAACCTAATAGGTATTAAACAGATGCTGAATGGCATGTTTCAGAGTCACAGATAAAAAGCTACACAATGCTACATTCACACAGAAACATTAAAAAAAGTTGAACTGGCTAGGTCACTTCCCAAACACAAGTAGTGACCATCTGCATCCAGCTGAAGTATATAAAATGCATATACTTCACCTTTATGAACTTTTGGCTTACTCTTGTCAATCTCAGGTTTTCTACATTAATATCTACTAGTGTGCTGAAAAGCCCACCTCCAAAATGCAGTGCTACTTCAGACATGTAGTGTGGCGCTGCCATTATCTTGCTGCAGAAAGGGATCAGTGCATCACAACTTTGACAATGCCTGAGCCCACTGCTTGCCAGTTTCTGGTTGGTAAAGTTACCCTTACACAGTTTATTAGAGAAGGGGAGGCACCAGCAATGCAAGAGAAGAAGGTATACAGCTTTAGTAGAAGGTATACAGCTAACATTAGGTATGGAAAACTGTGTAACAGGTTAAGGGGCCATGAAGCAGCATGATTTCACCTGCAGCGCTATAAGCCCCCTCTGCTCCCATGTAAGCTCCACTGCTGTGGCTTGAAAAGTTTTATTCTACTGCAGTTAAAGGGATTTCAAATGTTAAAGAATAAGTGACATCCAAAAAAATACAAAATTTCCCATTTGAATTTGCATAGCAATTATGTAAACACAGCACTTGTAAAAATGTTTGAATATTTAATAATAAATGCTTGAATTTTATTGCTTTGTTTTTATCTTTACTGGTAGTAACTATGTTGTTAAACAGATCTCACCCACTCCTATTGTTTTCTATGGTGCTTCCAATAATACATATACAGGAAGTGTACCCAAAAGCCAAAATAGCTTTTATCTTACTTTCTAGACATAATTTTGAATTTTTGGAAGCCAAGATTAAAGTGGACCTTTCAGCTCCCGATTTTAACTGTTTTACATAGTCAGTGATTATATAACATAAATGAAACAGTTTGTGGGAAAAAAATCGTTAGGATAGTTAAGTTATACTCACTGTAAAAACTTGTCCCAATTTGAAGCTGTGGGAACTGCCATCTTGTGCCCAACCTGCCAATCAATTACAATAGACACGCCCCCTAAGGCCTGACTTCCTGACGTATTGGGACAATCTCCGCTCGCGGGTGCCCCCCCTGCAAGTACCTCTGCTCACACTGACTGGATGGCTGACACAGGCAGGCTGGTAGGAGGGCTTACTTGTCAATCAAGTAAGCCGCGCCTCCTCCTACAGCCTTTCTATCCAACATAGCCTGCAGTGTTGAGCTGACAGGCAGAGAGAGGAGCCAAAATGACAGACAGGTACATTTTTTTTTTAATGGAAGTGTATTACAAAAATGTTCCTATAGACTGTCTCTATTTTGTAAACTAATGTTTGGAGGGGATAGGTGCACTTTAAATATACAGCAACTATAAATGCATTTGAGGCATTTTCATGTTTTGGTGTTACTGTTCTTTTAAAACTACATAGACCATTTTCTTCTATAACGCAATAAGAGAAAATATTCAATACAAGGGCAGAAAACAGTCTGAAAAATTATCTTAGCACATATTATGCCTTTCCTTTGTCCAGCATAAAATTAATGCTAAAATAGAAGCAATAACTATTTCACTGGTATCTCATAATAAGAAACAGACCATTCATTTGAACAGATATTTATTCATTAAAGAAACACAGTTAACAAAATCCCAAAGATTAAACTCCAGCAGTACATATACCCTCTCCTAACAGTCACAAAACCCCGCATTGTGACTAGTGCATCAATTTGCATTTATATATTACCTATCTTGAATTGCATTTTCTATTGGAATGACATTTTCCCCCACACAAGATGTGTATCCTCTGAGCAGAACTGTAAATATAAAAAGATTTGCATTTTTACTTTGGTAATGCAATCCAGGGATGGATTCTTTTTTCCCTTATATCTGAGTAGTTTGGTTTCCAGGTCAGATTTCATTACATGGGCATTTTACAGCATATTTGCTTTGTACAACAGAAAACAACAAAAACAGCAATGCAGTACATTTTTAATAAATAGGATTTACATAGTAAACAAAAACAAGTATATAGAAACAGATATTTTATATTGTGTAGCTTGAATAGTAAGATTTTAACTTTCAAAGACATTAAATGACATAGAAGCCAAATAGTGGAATTACCCAAGTGTGCAGTCTATAGTTTTATTTATATTTAAATATGGAATCATTGTCACTATGTTACACGGTCAATTAAAGGGGCACTAAATGCTTGTTTTTGAAGGGGTGGTTCTGAAGGGGGGTTTAAATACTTACCGATTATTTTTGTCTTCCAGCACTGTCTCCTGCTTGCCACAACACCGATCTTTTCTTCTCTGGGCAGCGCTTACAACCCTCTTCACTTTCCACTTCTTCTGGAAAATATCTGAGTGCAGCAAGTGCAGAAGCAGTTTTACATCATAATACTGCTTTTGCACCTGTTCAGCTTGCCAAAAGGAAAGAGGTCATCGATAAAGAATTTAAATAACCCACCCTTCAGAATCACCAATAGAGCGACAAGTCTTGAGTTCCCCTTTAAAAGTACATAGAGAATATCCATTTATTGTTCTTAGAGAGTTTAAATAACAGCAACAAAGTGAAGACTGACAATAATTATCTTTGGTTTTTAAGCACTAAATTTAGGTCTTAAGTATCCAGTATTTGTAAGATCAGATATTAGGATTTTCTAGAAAATAGCTAATTTGCCTGCCATCTTTGGCCATGTCCGACAAATGTTCAGAAAAGCTGCTGTCTGAATGAAAACATCTTTTGGATCAAACAGGTAATTAATAGATAAGCTGGTTAAACAACATCTGCAGGTCACTGCATTAGCAAAATACATACAAAAAAAAGTTGAAAGAAGCTATCTGATCATTCTATAAATATTGTTTATTTCTCACTGCATCAAGTTTAGTAATTAGTGAGTTGTTTGGTCACTGAATCAAACAGCAAGATCAACTTATCTATGGAATGGCCTGCACTATTACGTGGCATTGTTTAGCAGTGAAAAAAAAAAAGACCAAATTAATTTTTCACAGCTTCTAGCTAGAGTGATAATTATGGCTTTATTAGGTTTCACAATATCTTAATCATTTATCCAATGTATATTCAGCAAAAATTATCCAGTTAACTTAGGTGCCACTAATAACTGTACATATTTTTATTTCACTACACAATTCAGTTTGTGTTTTTGAAGTAAGCAAGTTTTAGGTGAATAATTTAAAGATCCAACCATTACTCTATACATTCTACTACAAATGAAAGATAATAAATTATTATATATTTTTACACAAATATTAGAATATCAAAAACATTAAATATGATTTCTTTAGACTACAGATTTTACAACCTCAGTTATCCTGAATTGTAAGGTGTCAGTGCTGAACACAATGCTATGTTTGGCTTTAAATTCCTTCATTTAAAAAAAAAAGTACAGATGGAACAAACCTTTCCTGCAACACCTGTTCACACAGCACATTAAGTCATGGGGAAAAAACTGTGTGGCTACGTGCACAAGATGTTGCATTAAAACTATTCTTTGTAAACTCACATCTCTGGTACAACAGAAGAAAGATAAGCTTTAACAAATACACCACCATTCCGAGTATTTTTACTAAGATAATTTAAAAATAAAGGCGTGAAAAAAATATGCGACAATTTTGTTGTACCATCACTGTGATGGTTAATAAAGATCAGCAGTGCTGCACTTCAATACAATGATATGGATCCAGTTTTCCTTCATGAGGCACTTAGTACATAAGAGGATTCACATTTTAACAGAAACCTTTTAACAGACTGTCATCAGACCTGAAAGAGTCCTTTTAATTTGGTCTTTGATAGAAGGAAATATTTTTGTTTAGATGTAAGACACATGCAAATTGATTTCATAGCTGTGGTTTTCTCATGACTGCCTGCTGAAGGTTTGAAAACACACTTAAGATCAGGGAAAAAGGAAGCAAATTGCGAAGAATTCTATTTTTTTGCCATCAGTAAGGCTCACTGTTTATTTAGGTGGGGTGACGTTTTCAATGGGTGTCACTGCATCTTGATAGAAGCTGTCAATTTGGTCTTTGTACATTTTTGCCACTACAGGACGTTTCAGTTTCATGGTAGGGCCTGTCACGAAACAATCAAAAATATTAAATACCCAAGAACCTACAAATGCAGAAAATAAAAAAAATCTAGCAGCAAATTTAAGGACGAATGCACAATGGTGGAGGCATCAGTGCTGTGTAAGGATTTGCAAACTCTTAAGCCCTGCATGGAAAGTAACCTCATTCTTTTACTGCTTCTTGCACTGTTATACAATAATAGCAAGTGCCATTGATTTCCATGTGGGACAAAAAGATAGAAGCAGCAAATTTTTGTCCACATTTTTTCTTAAAGTTCAAAAACATTTGACTGATGAGACAGACATTTTGTTTGCAAAGGTCATGTCTACAAATAGATGTGAAATTATTTTTGGGGTCAATCTGCTCCTCTCTAGCTGCACCTAAATAGTAGGTTAACAGCAATACTCAAACGGTTTTAGAAGTTCAGCAATCAACATCTATAGTACTATTAGTAGTTACATCTTTTAATTTGGAAAAGTATAAAAAGGAAAGCAAAACAGTTACACTTTGGTCTATTCTAAATAGATTTCATTCCCAGCATTATAAACCTTGTCTGACACTGCAAATGTTACTGGACTTACTTCTGACTTATTTAAACTGACTACACTTGTCATCAACTCATCATATGGTAGTACTTGTAATATCAGGGTCATTAATGAGTAAATTAAAAAGGAAATAACCAACAAATATGGTTCACATACAAGATACAATTGATCCAACCTATTTTTTCATTCTTTCACCAAGCTAGTAACAGGGTAGAAACAGTCCAAAATGCATTTTCTCTGTATAACCATTCTTATTAGTTTTCCTGCTATATGGATACTAATTTACAGGTCTATTGTCCATACACTGATAATTGGTAGTGAAATGTAGGAACCCCTATCTTTTATCCTAAGAGTGGGTTTTATTAAAATACCTTATGCTTTGCCATAAATATTAGTGAACAGAACACATGTTCCTAATACTACAAGGAAGAGAAATAATATAAACAAATATGGCTGTTCTTACCCAATTCTCCTCCAGTGATTGTAAAATCCTTTTCAAGGATGAGCCACTTCTGAATTTTTTGCGCATTAGAGGTAGACTTCTCATTCACTGCATTTATCCCATCCTGAATAGCCGCATATACAGCTTTGTCTTTTCCGCCAACAATGTCAGACACTTGTGTGGCTTTGCTGCCAATATTTTGGCAAAACTCAATGGCTTCTGGAGTAAGCACATCTTCTGGCTCCCCACTGTCTGCATTCACAACGCACTGAAAATGTGACAAAATAAAAAACAAAAAAAAAAAAACAACAAACCACACATTATTCACTTTACTACCACAAATTCTGAATTCTTCTTACTGTATTGCAGCACCACATTTTATATCCTACCCACCTTAAGTGTAACCAGCATGGAGAGGAATTTCTTTTTATCACCAATCAACATGGCATTACTGATTATTGGAACCTGCTCTTTCAAAGCATCTTCAATTGGTACAGGGGGAATATTCTCTCCACCGGCTGTTATAATAAGTTCTAAAACCATAAAATAAGATTTAGTAAGTATGGATAGTATACAGTCTGCATCATAAAGCAGACTCTGGAGACTATGCAATCTGTGCAGCCTATAGCAAACACCTGAAAGTTTCTCTGAAATGTTAAATATTACATAGATATAGCTCTTCATTTTAGTTTCTCTGCCGTATTATTCTAGAATATATGTACAAGATTCAAAACGAGACAAACCTTGAGAAAATGTTTCTACATGTGGTATGCTCTGGCTGAGCCTCTGCGTTCCACACACTGACAGTGAATATTGCATAAACGCTGCAAGTCTCCAGAATGAGACTGTAGGCACATTTTAGACCCGTTATCCCCAGTATACTATACCTTTAATCCTTCCAGTGATGAAGAGGAATCCATTTTCATCATGCTTCCCAATATCCCCAGAATGCAACCAGCCCTCTTCATCTAGTGACTCTTTCGTTTTTCCTTCCATGTTCAGATAACCCATAAAGACATGGCGGCCCCAGAACAGGATTTCCCCGCAACCATCGCTATCTGGCTTGTCAATTTTTGTCTTGCAACCTGAAATTACTTTTCCACAGCTGTAGAAAGGAGAAGAATGTCACTAGGTGGACAGCATCATGGACACCTGGGATACACATATCTGTCTCAGTCACTTAAAACATATATATTGCCACAACCATCAATATGATTTGTAGCTTCAATATGCTGCAGCTTATATAGCTGTAGAATATACCTTGTTATTCTGAAGGCATTTGGCAATGAAATGGTGTGTGGACCTGAACTCTCACTCATTCCATACAGTTCATAAACAGGGATATTGAGGCTCAGAAAAAACTCCAATGTTTCCTTTGTGATGGGAGCAGCTCCTGTATAACACTTAGTGCAACGGTCCAGGCCAAGAGCCTTTCGCACCTTTGTGAACACCAGTTTTTTTGCCACATGATACTTCATTGTATTGGGTTGTAGCCTGTAGGTTGAGATAAAGCAAACAATGAATTACTCACTAGTTATCTGGTTAGAAAGTTCACATTTAAAATTTTCAACATACATATTATGGGATTTGATAGTAGTAAGAAACAAATCTTAAAACCCTTTAAAAAATAGATACTTTCAAAGTGAAGTTTTGACTGGCTGTGACTGTGGGAGACAATTGTATGCTGAAGAATAGTCATGGTTTCAACTATGGCCACCCTTGTTGACCAGTGTTAAATGGATACTGTTTAAACACCAAAAACTACAAAATCAATGATCAATTACTATGTCCTCTATTGTACACAAAAAGTAGATTGGCTAGAACACCTAGAAGATTCATTCATTGTCCCATAGTCCCACTGGTTATAACTGCTTCATCTAGAACTTAAAAGTTGGTGGGCTAACATTAGAAATGTGATAATTTTGCTGAACATATGGTTGAGAAACAGAACTGCCCTTGAAATCCAAAAAAATTAAAAACCAAATGTTGCAATGTATTTATTTAAGATAATCAAACTCTTTCTCCTACCCATTCATTTTCTTCAGGTTCATCTCTAATCCCACTCCTTTAGCCCAAGTTGCCATCTTGCGTTTGATTGTTGAAGATTTTGCTCCAACAGCTTTCATTTTCTCTTGCATTTTCTCCCACACTCTTGGAACTCCCATAAATGCTGTTGGCCTCACTTCTCGAAGGGTGTTTGCCAATGAACCCTAAAAATATGTAAAAGGTAAAAAAGAGAGATCGATCTTATTCAAGTTTGTCCTAAATGTGTCTGACCAACAACAGGGGCTAATCAATGTGTTAGGTGTTCCCTAAAATAAGAAAAACAAGGTTGAAAGTACATTTGGAAAGCAACAGCTTCTGTGAACTACCACCTTCAGGATAAAGGAGGGTGCTCACAATGGTGGCAATTTAACTAATTCAATTACACTCATTTCATTGTAGAGCCATTTTTAGGGTAAGGAAGTACTTTCTCATATGTGCCAGTTACATAGTGAATCAAACATTTACAAAAACACTGGTTGAAGACACTAAATGCAAGATGCATCTGCAGTGCTTGTTCCTGCTGCAACAGCCTCTTTCACCACGCCACTGCCATCATGGACATCAACTGACACAGAAGTAAATCACAAACACACACATACCAAGTAACAAATTAAAAAGTTACCTTTAATGCATCTGGCTGGGCAAAATAAGTGGCTCCTCCATACTTCATAGTCAACCAGATATCTATCATTTGTGCTGCAATGTGGCTAAGAGGTAAATAACTGACCACTATCTCCTGCATATCAGTGGCCTCTCGAAGCTGCACAGTCTTGCCTGCTGCTTCTGCAGTCCATGTGATCTGGAGGAAATAATAAATCAAAATTTTAGTCACATTTACCCAGCTTGAGAACTAGTGATAGCAAATCAGAAAATAAATAAGACTAAAAATGTAACCTAGAAAAAGAATCTACTAGTTTAGAAATTTAAAAAAAATCCTAACTCTTTAACATTAGCAGGCTTTCACTTTCTCATGCTCGCCTCTGCACTTTTCTGCTCCACTGCTTATAGCCACTAGCAGCAACAAAGGCGAGAGAAGACCAGCCAGACACATCCCCCAAAAACTAAGAGAAAAACTATTTGAAAATAAAGGATTGGTAATTTTTATTTAGAATTTTAAAAAAGTTTCCTTTAATAAAATTCATTCATTAAATTTTTCTGCTGATTGTTCCCCATTCTCGAGGCTACTATAAACTTCTAGGCTACATATTTATTAGATTTATTACATCATGGCACAAACCATTTACAATGGCAATCTTGTTGTATAGTATTACCGATATCTATTTCTAGTTAAACTTTGCCTACAATGCAATTGTGCTGTTCACCTCCCAGAGACCTGTTTTAGACTCCATTATTCTTCAACATACGTATGTTACATTTTGTAACTCTGCTTGTCATTGCATTAAAATTCTCAGAGCTCCAACATACCAAAACAGCACTGAATGGTTGCAATGTTATGACAGCTGGGAGATCAATGCTTGACATACCTACTCTAACAATGGAATGGATGGAATCATGGCTTATAGGCCAGGGTAAAAGGCGGACTTCACTAAAGTGGGGGAAACATCTCAAAACATGAATATCATTTTGAGGTTTTTGTACCCAGTTTTAACTTGTGAGGAGAAACTGTGCCTTTATTGCATTTGGGCCTTATTCCCTACTTGCCCAAAAATGACTACATTTTAGGACTTTTTATAAGTAGCAGATTGAAGATTTAAGCAAGAGACTAAAAAACATTTCTCATATACACTTACATTATCATGACTCAGCATGACTCCTTTAGGTTGTCCTGTGGTTCCAGATGTATATATAAGGGAACAACACTGGTTGGGCATCTGTGATGATATGACCTGGTCCAACTGAGAATCTGTTATTTCCCTTCCCTGTTGCATGAATTCAGTCCACTGCAAATGAGGACACAAATTCAAAAAAGGCATAATCACAGATGCAGAGAAGTAAACACACACATTACTGAAGGGCACAGAAGTATCTGTGAGGGCATAGGGATGGTGGAGTTGTAATACAAGCTTTCTATCAGAGAAAGCAACATTGTATACCAGCAATGGCAGTAATTATGAAACCCCACAGTAGAGACATAAGAAACTGAGGGGGTTATTGACTAAAGTGAGAATTTGATTCTCGAATTCTTTAACAGCGGATTCCCATAGCAAATCCATGACCATGAAAATCTTAAAGAAAGCTTAGGTTAGTTAGAAAAAAAAAATATATGTATTACTTAGGGCAATGCTACTTTGAGTGTTTTTGGTAACCTTTGCTACACTGCACATGCTTAAAGTATCTAGTCATCTAATCATCTATATCCCTCTTTAGATCTGGGGTCCCATGCATTATAAGTATCAACGCCACCCAAAAATGTCTTAATTTACCCCTCAGATCCCCTCAGTTTACTACTATAACTCTTGAGCATGTCAAATGCACATAGTACCGACTCACCAGTAAAAGTTTCTACTTTGAGTATCACATGTGATGTTACTACATAATCATAAAAATGATTCAATACCTGAACACAGCACAGATTAAGGTAAGGGGGTTATTGACTAAAGTGAGAATTTTACTGTTGAATTCTCAAGCAGCGGATTCCCATAGCAAATCCACGACAGTTTTAAAGTTGCAACCGCGACAACATACCCATAGTAAAGTCCCGACTGCGACAACATACCCATAATGAAGTCCCGACTGCGACAACATACCCATAATGAAGTCCCGACTGCGACAACATACCCATAATGAAGTCCCGACT
>JAKJJM010009720.1:0-10247 GCA_021901965.1 Pipa carvalhoi
TTATAAAACTTCTGTTTTGGGTGCTCTGTTTGTTTGTTCTACTGTTTTTGACCCTGGCCTGTCCCTATTGGTCTTGCCTGTACTCTGCCTGCCCTGACCTGTTGCTTTGTTTGACTCTGAACCTTGCTGCCTGTCCTGACCATTACGCCTGCCTGACCTTGATCCTTGCCGCCTGTCCTGACCACGGAATTTGTTTTGACCATCCTCTCTATTGCTACTCTATTGTACTAGACAGTGCTAGGGGCTGCGATCTGGGTTTCGTACCACAGCACAGTCCTAACCTCCTTGTGGGGGCTCTGGGTGAAAACCGGGGTTACCTTAGACTCCGCGCCTTAGGCACTGTTATTATCTGCACTCCCTACGGCTGCCGCCTTCTACTCCTCTGTCCTGCACTGATGCCTGTCCTGACACCGACATCCCCTCAAAACTCCAGTCCAGCACTGTTATCAGACCTAAACTTGCAGAAATCAATAGAACTCAAGTGCCCCCCTCCCCCCCACCTATTTCAGAAAGGTTTGTCAGCAGTAGTCTTCTAGAAATTATTCTTACAACATAAAACCAAATCAAAAACTCACATATAAAAACACAAGGACTAGGGAGCTGAACAATGATAGTAAGTGCTTTGGATCAAACAGAAGCTGCTGACAGAAGGCCTGAAGAGTGCTGTATAGTTTACTGTCTGTAAGAAACAATAGGGCAAAGGTTTAAGGCAGCATTTCTACAAATTGAATTGGCAATTTGGTCAGAATGAATAGAATCCTCAGTGCTGAGAATAGAGAGATACTTATTCATCATGGCCACGGTACAAAAAAAACTGTGTTTAATGAAAGGAAGAACAAGAAATTCTAAAATAGATAATATAGTCTCTACAGAGCCCTGATCTCAACGCCATCAAAACTGTCTAGATTTACCTGCACAGAGAGAAGTGTTTGAGGCAGCCACAGTCTTCAGGAAATGCTTACAATAAACTCAGCTGCTTAAAACATTTTTAAATCCAATAAAATTTTGGACACTATGTATTCTCTCAGTATATTTCAGAGGGACAATAACAAATAACCATGAACACAACTCATAATTTTCTTTTTTTCTTTCGGAGAATGTACTAATGTATATGCAACCTCTAGTCATAATTAAGTGCTAATCATAGTGGAAGTCTTGTCTAGCCCTTCCGCTTTGTTGTTTCTCTACTTTCTTCTATCTCTAAGTGAACCTCATAGCAAGAACTCTCCATAAACAGATTGATATTTAGGTCCTGTTATTATTTATTATAGTAATTGTATTTAATTTATATGTATTATTGAAAAATGTATGCATTAAATGTATTTAAAAAAGGGAGAACTAAAACTCGTTTTGCCTAGGAGAGTTTCTTAATAGTAGAAGCTAATTATATTTATACTTCTTTTGCTCCTGGTGCTGGCTCCAGCTTCAAGAACTCACAGAGCTTAATTTCTTCTGTTCCAGCAATGCAATCCTTTTCAGTTTAAGGCCTCCTCCTCTTCAACATCGCCAATTTTTTCCCCTGCACCTGCTCAAACTACTTCTTTGCTTGCTCAATCAGCAATGTTGAAGAGGAAGCAGAAAGTGAAGATAATCTCAGCACTGGAACAGAAGAAACAAAGCTTGGCTTTATCTTTAAGCAAGAGCCAGTGCTGGAGCAAAGGAGGTGATTAATATGTATAATTAGCTTCCACTAAGAATCTCCCCTAGGCAGAATGAGCATTAATTCTTCTTTAAGCTACAAAGTGTACAAAATAAATAGGCAAAAATTTAACATTTTACTTGTCAAGGTGACAACATTTTACTCTCAAAAATGTAAAAATCATGACATTTTCCTTAGAGAAATTGAATAAATAAGCCCTTATGTGTACTAGGCTGTGACTTCTGCAAAACAGTTCATTTAGGTGTGATAAAATCCAATGAAAAAAACAGAAAGAGGATTAGGCAGCATAAGTCTGGACATTTAGGAAAGTGTTTTAGTTCCTTTATTTAGTTATATAAATTATTGTAATGCAGTCTATATTAACAGCTGTAGTGTGGTGTACCTTGTAATTTCACAGGTTAGCGCTCTCAGTGCAGATCAATGTTAGTCGTGTGCAGAAGTTTAGATTCTGTCTTCAGAAATTGAGATTTGAAAAGTGGAGCTGGAGAGTTTACCTAACAGGTCAAGCACTGTTTTATCTTGGATAACTGGTGTTACTTATACAATAATTCCATGAGAAAGGAAAGAGGATCATGAGGTCAGTATGCAGACAGATTTAGGGCTACTGACGAAATGAATAAAAGTGGTTCAGCCATGTGGAATAGTGCCAAAAACATTGCACTGAGGAAAAAGAGTGAAAAGGAAATGATACTTCAAAATTTGTGTCCGTCTCCTCAGAAAGTTTATTATATACAAACGCTAAACTTACAACATATGCCTCCACACTGTATGCATGATTATTAGGCAATTGAGTATCTTGACCATATGATTTTTTTTGTGCATATTTTCCAACTCTAAGCTGTATAAACATGAATGCTTATTGGATTGAAGCATATCAGGTGATGTGTATTTGCGTAATGAGGGAGCGTTTGGCCTAAGGAGATCAACCACCTATAAAAAAGGTGTGCCTAATTATTAGGCAATTTATTTTCCTCAGACAAAATTGGTCAAAAAGGGATTTAACTTATTCCAAAAAGTAAAATATTGTTAAAAGTCTTTTGGAGGGATGCAGCACTAAGATTTTAGGGTGCCAAGAAATGTGTTGAGAAAAAAAAAGACACAAAAGAACTGCCAAAAATCTGAGACAAATCAAATGTGAAGCGACCAGGAACTCATTATTTTTCATTGCTGTCATATTCCAGAAATGCAATCTCCCTGGAGTGCCCAGAAGTACAAGGTGTTCAGTGCTCAGAGACATGGTCAAGGTAAGGAAGACTGAAACCTGACAACCACTGAGAAAAACACATAAGCTGAATCGTCAAGACTGGGACAAGAAATATCTGAAGACCGATTTTTCAAGGGTTTCATAGACTGATGAGATGAGAGTGACTCTTGGTGGACCAGATGGATTGGCCTGTGGCTGGATCAGTACTAGGCACATACCACATACCTCCACTTTGACTCAAACACCAGCAAGGTGGAGATGGGATACTGCTATAGGCTGGTATTATTGAATGAGCTACTTGGACCTTTTGGAGTTAAAGATGGACTCAATAACAACTCAGAAACCTGCTGCCAGTTTTTAGAAGACACTTACCCCAAGCAGTGTTATAGGTAAAAGTCAGCATCTTTCAAGAAATCCATGATTTTATGCATAACACTGATTTATCACATGCAGTGAAGTACTCCACTGCATTGCTAGCCAGTAAAGCCCTTAAAGATGAAAGAATAATGACATGGCCCCATTTCTCATCTGACCTAAACCCTATTGAGAACTTGTGGGCCCTTCTTAAAAGGGAGATTTACGGTGAAGGAAAACAGTACGCCTCTTTGAAAAATGTCTGGGAGGCTATGGTTGCAGCTGCACAACAAATTGAAGAAACCAAGTCAAAAGGAAAAAAAGCCCCAGCATCTAAAATGGTCAAATTCAAACAGTGGGAATTAGCAGCAGATCCTTTTTCCCCACTAGATTCAAAATATAGTAACATATATCAAGTAGGATTGCGCTATCCCTTTAAAGCACACAATAGTGCAATAGTGCAAATCATACGTTCGTGTGAACCCAACCTTAGGGCTAGTTTACACTGTCAAGTTTTGTGCAACTCAGAAGCTGCTGCCATCATACGCTCGTGTGAATCCAGCCTTAGGGCTTGTTTACACTGTCAAGTTTTGTGCAACTCAGAAGCTGCTGCCATCATACGCTCGTGTGAATCCAGCCTTAGGGCTAGTTTACACTTGCAAATTTTGTGCAACTCAGAAGCTGCTGCCATCATATGCTCGTGTGAACCCAGCCTTAGGGCTAGTTTACACTGTCAAGTTTTGTGCAACTCAGAAGCTGCTGCCAAAAGTTGCTGTTGTTACTTATAGTCGTCTCCCATTGGATAGTTTACACTGGCTAAAATAAGAGCAACAGTTGTTGGGAGCGGAATGTGATTGCTAATTTAATGCAAACCATCTGGTAGCTGCATCTTTCAAAATAACCATGGACTAAATGGAGTTGCAAATAAATTGCATAGCCCTGTTTATATATGTTGCAACAATGCTACTGATTACCAGCCTCCACATGCAATCATTTGCATTGTTGCAACTACTGATAAACACTAAAATCACAATAAAAAAAAAAGTTACACTAAAATTGCAACAAGTGTGAATGGGAATTTTGCTGCAGTGGGGGTTATACAGATTCTGAGTAGCAACAACAGTGTTACCAGTGTATCCTCACCCATAAAGAGTTATTGATATAAATATATTTTACTTTAATAGTGAAAAAGGTGTAATATGTTTTGTGCTTGCACTTGCCTGCTGCTACCAACAGAGCAGTTCTGTTTTATGTTATGACAGATATTTAGGCTATCTTTATAAGGATAGTCTGATTCAGGCTACGGTGCCCTAAAAGGGACATTGTTTCATTAGTGAAACCTGGTAGTTTTATCAACACAGTGTCTCAAATAATGAAACAGTACTTTTAAATAAAAATGTTATCAAATGGCATATTGACCATGTCACCTATCAAAGTTTGCACTTGCACCTTGACAAAGCGGTCTTAAGAGAATTATATCATAATATGAGATATAATTGAAGTCAAAGCATTTGACTATAAATGTTCCCATCAACACTCTGAAAAGTTCAGATGCTTTGCTATTAGATGAAGTTACAGAGTTGGTACATATATATATTACTCTGCGAGCTGTCTGCTTCAAGGTTGAATGAGGTGGCTACTGAAGGTTTATTTTAAAAAAGGATGATTAAATACATCTTTCTTTAGGCTGTGTGAAACCTCCTGAGCAAAACACCTGTCTCTGCAATGTCACAAGTTGCTCAGGGAACATGTTAATGTGAAAGGTGTTAATGACTGTGACATATTTGTTTAATGCTGTTAGAAACAGAACAGTCTGCAATTAATCAACGGGTTAACCAATGACACCAAGGACTTTCTTTACCATAGATATTTACAGCAATTACTGCAGCATGGCCTTGGAATATAATAATTATTTAACAACTAATAAAATGTACAATGAGCAAATGGTAATGATTATTTTGAAGCAGGTAAAGGTCCAGTAACACCAAAAAGGAAAATATGCTATCTGATTTGAGTTTTCCTACAAACATGTATTTTAATTTAAACATTTAATTTGTACTGCTTTATAGTTTTTTTATGTTTCTTGGACGCAGCCACCTATCTTTTATATAGACAAACCTCCACTTACTGTATATTACTGTATATGAATAGCTGCCATGTGAATCCAACAATGCATTTAATTTAACTTTGTTGGAATTTCTGGGTATATTCATGAGTATGTAATGTCTAAGCAAAGATAAAATCAACAGAAAATGAATTAATTCATGTTCACAGATAGGATATTTTCTATTACTATGCCATATCAATGCTAGTGGAGGTTTATCCTTGTTTGAGTGTTTAGTTCTTTAAACAAAATATTATTGGTTATGTAAAGTGTCTTGTGGGTGCATTAAATAATGTACTAGTCAAGGTGGTAGGAGTAAGATCGCTCTTTAACAGAGAAAGCTGTCTTTAGAACAGAAAAAAACATTCAGGAGACTGAAATGGCCAGTTTCTTTCTGTTGGCATAAAAATGCTTTTCAGCTATGGTTTTTAAGGCTTCATTGAAGTTTTGTGTGATGTGTGAATTTTACACATTATAGTATATTATTCTGCCCTTTTCAATTTAGTGTCCTATATTTAGAACTGTGGAAATTATCTTTGAAGGCTTCCCTGTAAACATCTGATCTCTTTAATAATTCTACTTGTAAATTATTCATCATCTGTATTCACCAATTATGTAAGGACCATGTAGTGGTGGCTAGCTCATTAAAATTACATTGCTGTCTACCCCGGAAATTCACAAATGGGAATTCATTATAAACTCAATGAAAATTTGATAAGGGTTTAAAGAAAACAGCTTGTCACACCAAATAACACATGATTTTAGATCCACGTTTCAATGTGCCTTTTTAGCAGCAAAAGTAGCATATAGGAATATAAAGAGAATGGAATAAAAATTGTGCTGCTCACTCTTATGTTCAATATTACAATAAACAAAGGCATGAAGCCAGTGGTTTTCTAGCTTTCTCAATGTTGGGGAAAAAACAAGATTAACAAGTATAAAATCGATTATATGTTTTGAAATTAGAAGGTTTGCTTTAATTACTGACATTGTCAATCATTTTTTCATAATTTAATTATATCAATCCTCAGTGGGCAGATAATATCATCACTAGTAGATTGGTCCGGAGACAAGCATTTTTATGTACTGGAGTGAACACCATTTGTGGAAAGAAAGGACTGTCCTTGTAGGACTGCATTATTTAAGACATTAAGAACAATTTGGTTGATATTCAAATGTTTTTAGAATAAAATAATATTTACCCCATGCATGGATTTAGTGCGAACACATTTTACTAGTTCAAGCATCACTTATTCCCGTAACATACATAAAGTAGCTGATAATACTAACCGTATAGATAATTCTAATTTTGTTATGAAATTTATTACTCCTGTAGCACCATTATTCATATATATAAGGAAAATTTATCAACAAGCTAAAATGAAATGGCCACTAACGCCAGTAAAAGAAAATTGACATTTGGGTTAGATTGCCACTTATTCCTATGTAATACAGTTTTTCTTTTTTCTCATTTTTGGTTGCAGTCATCTTTTGTAAATAGTGCTTTCTGGGGCACTTTATGAATTTGAATTATCAAATTTGAATTTTAAAGTTCCATACAAAACGATGGATACAATCACGAAAGAGGAAAAACAAACAGAAAATGAATACAAATCAGGAACACAGGGGTACATGTAAAAAATAACTTCTATTCCAAAGGAAATGGAAGAAACTGGGAAAAAATGATGGCCATCACCTGAAGCATTATTTCTTCTTGGTAAGGAGACATATCAGCATGTATATATATATATATATATAGCAGAGTCAGATTTACTTTACATACATTCACATTATCACAAAGGGATAGTCAATACCTTGAACTGAAGGACATATCCAGGCTTTAACGTAAGATCTCTGGTCACTGCAAAACGATCACCATCTGACTTTCCAAATATCATAGAAGAGGGAGTAACAGAGCAGAAGCTTTCATTTTTAATCATTCCTTCATTGGCCAAAATCAGCCAGACGCTCAGCTGGTTCATTGGGTAGTCAAAGGCGGGTTTCTCATAAAAGTTCTAATAACAAAACATATTTTTGTTTTTAAATGCATACATTGATGTATACTGTTGGATAACACACCTTGAGGGTTATTGGCTATAGTCAGAATTGTTGTGTAAAGGTGTAAATTCGCCAGCTAAATACAGTCACAATAGACTGCTACTGTCATAGTTGTAACTTTATTATGGGAATATTGTCATGGTCGTGGATTTGCTATGGGAATCCGCTGTTTGAGAATTCGACAGTTGAATTCTCACTTTAGCCAATAACCCCCCTTATAGTAATGTATTGCTATTTTTTCTACCCCTTTCTACAGTTTGTCATTTCAGCAGCTAGGTGACCCTTATGTTCCTCTTCCCAGGACCTAGAACCTGCTGGGAAATATAAAAAAGGTTGTACCAGTTAATTATACTTATGAAACTGTTATTGTAAAAGCATATTACCCAAAACCCCAACATCAGAACAGCTAGATTTATATTCAAGAGAACATAGGTTTGAAACCAAGACGTGTTTCTGTCTCTCAGGTAACATCTTCAGTGATAACCTTATTCTACACACTGGAAATCCCCATCTGAGGACTGAATGTCCATCATACTCTTTTGGTGCTACCCCCTCAGTAACTCCTGATAGGCAGTGCTTCCCATTGTCTGTAAAGGGCAAAATAAAGCCTGAGAGAGATTTAGGCTACAAATGCATAAGGCATATTCTACCAACTCTAAGGTGCACAACCCAACCTCAGTTAAGACTAAAGCCTGTAATTTTGCCCTTGAGGTAGACATCTTAATAATCTTATTTTATTCTTCTTGGAACACCATCCATGCACATGCTCAGTCTGTACTTCACAGTGACTGGGGCAAAATAGGTTGCCTAATAAGTCAGGTTATAACTGTCAAATAAAGTTTTAGTCCTTATCAAAACACTGTGGAATATTATTCGGTGGACTTTTAATCTGGATTGTGGGTAGGAAAGCTCTATCTGCAATTTAGTTTTCATATTATGCATTTAGGAGAAGTTAACTATAGTCCCCATACTGCAAGGCTATGCATCATAAGTATTTTATAGACATTAATTTTAAATGGATGATGTCTCGAATTCATTGGTGTCTCAGTTCATCATTTTAACAATGAAAAAGTATAAAATAGAGGCTGTATGGCTAATAAGTATTTTATTTATCTGCATAACAGCTGGTTTTTGCAGCTCCATCACCACTATAAATATGCAGATTAGATCATCCGTTTAACAAAGTACAATTTTGAAATGCATCCTGCAGGGCAATTAAGATTTAGATACACAGCTATGATACAATATTTAAGTACACCTGGTTAAAGGGGTTCAATGGTTAGCTTATATTAGGTATGCTGCTCAAATCATACATAGCAACCTTCTCCTTTAAATAGAGAGAATATATAAAATTCAGGTCTAATTACACCTGCATTCAATATTTCATTTTTTTAAAGGTTATGTTCACATGTGTAATGAGTATGTGCATGTTGAACTGCTAGTATGTAATCATTTCCAGTTCATACTGTATACTTAACACCAAACAAGGGGGAACTTTAGGCTTGTTTAGCCTAGGGGTGCTTAAGATGGGGAAAGAGGGAGATACTCACAGACGTAACTCTGAGGGGGTATTTACTAAGGTCATTTTGACCAATTTGATCGGTATGGACATTTATCACTGTTTTTTTTTATTTCTGCCACATTTTCGATTTCCCTTAATTTAAGTATGTATGTATGTATATTTTTATTTATAAAGCGCCACTATGTTACGCAGCGCTGTACAATCCAACAATACAATTCTAATACAGACAAGGGAAAGGTGCTTAACAAAGAATAAGTGAAGTAAATTACAAGCATATAATCAAGAAAATACATCACTCTTAGTGCCAGGCCATGACTGAAAGAAGAGGATAGAGGTCCCAGCCCCGTAGAGCTTACAATCTAAATAAGTAATGCCGAATAAAATGTATCTATATCGATAATTATCGATGCATTAATACCATTAAACTTTACATAGCTGTCAATGGAGCTTCTTTTTGATCAATATTTTTCAGATGGGGACATAGAAAAATTTACTGCACTATCTCCATAGAAAATAATGGGTTTTTCCCACCCTCAACCAGGGAACACTTTTCAAGGGAAAAAAGATCTTAAGGGGCTTAATAAATAACGATATCAGCAATATCGATATTTTCAACCTAATTATTGATATTGGTGATATCTTATATTTTTGTATGAGAATGCTGCCCACTTGTTTATGAGAAGCAGAACCTATGTCTCTCCACTACAATACTCTGGGCCTGCCTTAGGCAGTTTATTGTAACAGAACAGCCCTCAGGTTTAACTGACTGTTACAGTAACCTTGTAGATGTAAGCAGTGAGTTCATCTCTGTATACAGACATTAACATATCCCGTAGACAAGAAGTCATAAGAATCCAGCAATTTAATCAGTGCGGCTAGGTCATCCAAACAAAATTTCCAAAACAGTTCTATTTTACAGCTGAAATGAATTAGTAAGCACAGAAGGTCAATGTACCCTCTTGAGATATCATTTAAGATATTATTTTTTTTGTGGGTAGATTAATATTAATATATTAACAATATAAATACATTGTGTAATAAAGCCTTTTATCTACCAAAAATAAATATTTAAAACAACTCATAAACAAAAAGATATGTTTTTCAGGTGAAGGGGTGATATTTCCCAGGAAATGGTTATGATTAAAATATGTATTGGAGCAAATCCAACATTGCCAATCCAAGGCAGGTTTGAATTTTGTTGTAGTAGGTTATAATACAAACTAATATGGACTGAATACAGCCCAAATTAAAGGAGAACTATAGTCAAATTACATCTTTACATATGTTGTACTATACCTTAGTGTGAACCCATTCATCCCTGTAGTTGTTTCATCTGAAGCTGGAT
>JAKJJM010009745.1:0-11391 GCA_021901965.1 Pipa carvalhoi
CTCCGGTTACTTACTCCTGAGGAAGCCGCGCGAGGACGCGGGGAAACGCGTTGAGTGGAGAGATCTGATTGTATTATTTAAAAGCGATTTGATATTCAGTGTTTATTTACTGACGTCAAATTTTTTTTCTTAAATCCAGGTTTGCTTAGAAACTGATCGCTACTTTTACCATCAAATATTATAATTTATAAGACAGTTGTAAGGTGTAAATTAGAACGTTGTGTCAAAAGTGCTTTAAAAAAACATCAGAAAGTGTCAAAAATCGCTGGAAATGACAAATCTGCTGCAAAAATTATCTTTCATTTTTTTTTCCTCTTTTGATTTTTATTCTTGAGTTTTTCAGGTGAAAAAAAATGGAAAAAATAACAAAGCAATACTTTTAACTAACGAAAAATGCCCCCAGGGGTCATAGTAGGCACATACAATTTATTCCTAATCTCTAATAACATTAGTATATAATCTGATGACTATTTTCCTAAAGAATATGAACAGATCTACAGTTTTTCCTTCAGTTCACACATTCATATAGAACATTGTTATGATCAAGAAGGAGAAAAAAAGTGAATAGGAACCTTTACACTTTGGTATGGTATAACATGGAGTTTTATGTAAGAGCAATATCTATTAAAACACCTTTAATCATTATAATTAGAATCTTGAATGGCATCGATTTTAACAATTACTGGTAATGCGGATTATGGAAAGCAGCTGTAATGAATCTAGACACCACGACTGAAATTTTTTCATCTCACCTTTTCCGTGTCATTGTCTACCAATATAGACTGTTAAAGAATTGCATTAATATATTTTTATTCAACACTCTAACAATAATTTTTATTTCATGACATTTTTCTTTTTATGTCCATTGCGCTAGATTTCAATCTAATTTTTAATCTATGAGACATTTAGATTTCATTTTTTTTTCAGTAATGTTATTTTTGTAAATTAGTTTTTTTTTTATCCTTAAAAGAAAACTATAACATGAAATATACTAAGATGTATGTAAGATACCTAAACTATAGGCTTGTTTTGTCAAGGGGTGATTTGCAATGGGGAGATACTCACCAGTCAGTGATTTAAGCTCCAGCACTGCATACTGCCGATATCTTCTCGTCTTGACAAGTGCCATGATCCTCTTCACTTTCTCTTCACTTCCTCTTGACTTCCTCTTCCTGTAAGTTTTGCCAAATGGAGCAAGTGCCATGTAAAACTGCCATTTTGTTTGCTCTATTCAGTGATGCTGACAAGAAAAGCAAGTGAAGAGGATTGTGGCACCTGTCAAGACACAAAGACATTTGCAGAGTAGGTGAGTATCCCCCCTTGCAAATCACCCCTTAACAAAATGAGCCTATAGTTCTCCTTTAAAAGAGAATTAAAGGCTCGTTAGTCAAGCGGGTGATTCTTCAGGAGGGGGAGGATAATATACTAATACAATACCAAAAAATATCAACGGAGCATATCTTTTGGCTTCTGCTCTATGTTAAAGCCAATCTCATTTTCTTCAATTCATTGCTGTGAAATTTAACAATATCCACCTTTTTCATTCTTTCCTTCAACCCGATATAAATCAGTTGAATTGAAAAGTGCAGTGAAACTGAAAATAACGCCCGACACACATTGTAACATGGTGAAACAGATCAAAATGGATCAAATAGACCAGCCTCTATAAATTTCCCCCTAAATGTTGAAAATTGAAAAACACAGAAATGAAGAGTTTTGCCTGTACTTCTCCCTTTTTTCTAAATGAAGTTTGATTCACTAGCCAAGCACAATAGAAGATTCAAGTGTCAAATTGTTTCAGAATGTTTAATACCATGAAGATATGTGATATTCAGAGAAAGGCTCAAAAGGGACATTATGCTGCCCAGTTATTGATACTAAAAATAATAATAGTTGTATACTACTGTTTCAATTACAGCATCACACGGGTGATACGTTTGGTTGTAGTTATACTGCTCAGTTAAACCAAGGAAGTGTTCTGTCATGTTTACCGTAATGTGGCCACTGGAGGGCTCTATTTATAAACCAGGTCCAGGAGTCTGCCAATGAAAGAATGACCAGAACCCAAAGTTTTTAAAGTCCATGGAACATATATGCATTATTTTATAATTAAATCTGGTAGATCTGGACCCATTCTCTGGATCTTGAAGTGGTTTAATCGATCAGCTAAGGATATCTACACTGTTTCCACACTGATTAAATGGCATGTCAGATTTTTTTGTATTTATTTATCCTTTACAACTTATCTACTACACTCTTGTCCCTTGTGAGTCTGGTTTGCTAGCTACAGACCAGCGCCGTAGCCATGGATAGTGGCACCTGGGGCGGTGGGGGCGGCTGCCCCCACAGCGTGCCCGCCCCATGTGACGCCCCACTTCCCCCCCGCTCCCCCACGCTACGCCCCTGCTACAGACAGATGATTTAATCAGTCATTTACACTTGGCCATTAGCTTGATGGTCAGATGGAATTAACTACCAATCAAACAAGACAAAACAGGAATCTTAAATATCATAACCTGCCCTCTGTTTGCATAATGTAAATTCATAAAAGTCTGAACAGTTGTGTAAAGGTTCAAATTCACATTTATTTCGCCAATTCCCCATCTTTGCATATTTCGGAAACTCTGCCATGTGGCGAATTTATAGCCAGTTCGGATAATTATGGCAGTAGCAGACTTACGGAGCTCTTCGCACGTGCACAGGTAATTACCTATTCATCAAGCATTGCAGTCTGTCATTTTAGTGAATTCGGCAAGGCATATTGTGTCACATTTGCCAGTTTTACTTGACCAGATTAAAATGGCAAATTAATAGGCTGATGGTAGGGCTGCTACTGACTAAGGGGGTTATTGACTAATGTCTGAATTGTCGCATAAAGGTGTGAATTTGCCAGCTAATGAAAGTAGCACACTACCCAATAGACGGCGAGTTGTGACTTCATTATAGGAATATTGTCGCGGGGACAACTTTACTATGGGATTACTATTGTTTACTATGGGAATTCTCTGTTTAGTCAATAAGGAGTAAAGAATCAGGTCATAGCTACTTGAAGTGATGATAATTCACTTTGACATCGAATTCTCACTTTAGTCAATAACTCCCTGAATGCCTACATGAGGCTACTGGCTCCAATCAATTCTTTGATATGGGAATCCTCTCTTTATTACACTTTGAAATGCAGCGACCCAAAGTGATAAGAATTCACTTCAACAGTTGAATTCTCACTTTCATGAATAACTTCCTAATTTGTTATGCAAAAAAAAAATCAACCCAAAATGGCAGCTTCAAATAAACCTGTCGTTGTTAAAGGTACTTGAGTTTCTGAACACAAGGCAAACATTTTACAAGTGCGGTCTAAGATAACTTTCTTTTTAACATGCATATAAAACACTTTTTTACTTTTTATATTTCTGGCCTTTTAAAGTGCGAAAGAAGCTGTCTAAAAATTATATTATTCACCTTTTAAGTGAAGGGCAGTCTGCAGATAGCAATCGAGGTCTATTCTAATATGTACCCGCGTACTATATATTTTGTTTAAAAGCCATTTAGGCCATTGCATTAAGACTGGCCGTTAGCTTGTAGAGTTCACACATCTCTAAGTGATGTGGGTTTCCAGCATGTGATTTCAATGTCATGGGGATTACTGCCTCTAGCTATTTTTACATCTGTATGCATTAACTCAACGTGCATGCATAAGAAATACTGCAATGCTAATTCATTTTAAAATGATAAAATTTGTCTCTATTATAATATTTAAGCCCCTGGGTTTCCGCAAGCTAAAAATATTTTAATGTCATATTTCCATGTAAATTTTGCTCGGAAATGTAATACCCTTTTAACATACATTAAATTTTCAATATTTCTCAGACAGTTGAGTGTTTTGACCGATTCATTTGCAATGTGCGAGATGGTAAAAAGAATCGTCTGAAAGCTGTAAATTGAAAAATAAAAAAAATGTAAAAAAAAAAAAAAATTCCTGGGTAATGTGAGAAAATGACTTTCTGTCCAGAAAAGGTGAAACCTTTTTTAAAATGACTGTGGGTTTGTCTGTAATTTTTGTGGGGCAAATTTAATTTCTACTTGTCAGCTATAAAGTCATTTCTTTTTTCTCTTCTTCTCCCCATGCACTGATGAAGATTTGAGGAAAGTAGTTTTTATCATGAAAACAGGACATCTGTGATAGTAAAAGATCATTAGGTGACACTGACTTTCCATAAAAAAAAATATTAATTATTTTACTTATTATTCATATTGGACTGCAAATTTACTAAAATGGAAACTCATTTAACCATAGAGTTACTGTAAATTTTTTATGCCTAAGGCTTTCTAAGGCTGACTCTAAATAGTTAAAACTTACAGGGGCTTATTCATGAAAGCCTGAACAATCACATAAAGATCCAAATTCACATTTCATGAATATGCCCCAAAATCTCTTGCATTTCTGAGTAAAACTGTGTTAAAGTGCACCTGTCGAGCTGCCCCTTGCATACCTTATGCACAACCTATGTCTGAGCTGTAAACTACGTTGCCCCTCATGATGACTTGATGTTCACAACTCAGCAGGAATTGTTACCGAGGACCCTCCAATCATATCCTCTGATGCTCAGTCTTGAATGGATCCACTGGAGGAGCTGCAATGTCAATATTTAAATTACATAAATACTCCTTTGCTCCTGTTGACATGGGTGCACAGGAGAATGTTCTAGCTAACTTCTGAATTTAGAGACAATTGGTTAAGATGCAGACCTGCTGCAGATGTGGAATGCAAAGAGCAGTGTGATAGATGCACTTTAATACGTGTAACTGGAGTGCATGACCAAACTGCATTCATACGGTCAGTTGTCCTGCAGACCAAGCAGGCAGTTCATACAGCAAATGTGGGTACGCGATAAATATCCACTTCTTGGTTGACTGATGGAAGCCACAAGCAAGACAATACTGTTCCAGATCTGCTTTGACACAGAAAAAAAAAGTTGTAACTTCAATGATACCACCTTAAAACAACATTTACATTTTACATTCACATAAAATTCAAATATTTAAATGCAGAAATCTTTATCTTATGCTGTATGAGCATTCTGGCAGTATACATGTAACAAGGATTTTCTGGGTTAAGCTCCAAGCGCTCAATTTATAGAAGTATACAAAGATAGAATTTGACAGCAGAAAAAATCCAGCTGGTGCATCAGGTCTGCACACTAAAGACATACTTGTGTTTATATTTGTTGTTTGCATGTTGGTTTCAGTTCTGAGATTTGGATAAAATTATTACATTAATATAACTCTGCCAAGGAAACATTTTCCTAATTATAACTGAATAAAAATATCATTTTTTTTCATCATTTGTTTTTATACTCTTCGCGGTTATCTTTTTTCTTTGTACTTTTTTGTTTTAATAAAATATCATAAAAAGGAAGGTGGTGATGCAGATGACAAAACGGGAGGGGAAGAGGTCATATTATCTATGACATCACTACAAACATAATTCACAGCAATTCTTTAATACATTTAGAGGCTCTCTGTACATTCCCTAATTATTAATTATTACTTGTGACTGCATCTTCTTTGCAACATGTTTTTTTCTTTCCTCTCACAACCAGTGACTTATCCATCTACTCCTTTCTTCTTACTTACTGCCAAATTGTAACTCAGCAACAACTAGAAATGAAAAATGTGAATTCTTCAGCTCAATGCACCAATCGTCTACCATTGCTCTGCAACTCAACCCTAGCTAATTTTGTGGATATGTGAATTCTCTTGGCTTGTTTGGGAGTAATAATATTTGAGTACCAACTGTTTAATGAAGACTACTTCTAATATGTTTTCTAGTAGGCTTCCCTAGGCTTCTATTGGTTTATGTAAGTTAAGAGCTCAAAATAATGTTGTACGTTTTCTGATTTTGAAGGAACCTTGGCTTTTTTTTGTTGACTTCAGCATCTGTTGTCTACAGTATACTAAGCTCAGCATTCATTTTAATGGGAATGTGGCCGTGGTTCTCCTTGCCAGATACTAAAATTCAGATTTTCTTTATCTCAGTTTCTCAATGCGGCACTTAGGTTTCATGATCCACTAACCTCAGATTGTTCTCTGTGCTTCTTCAGAAGAACTTGTCAGCACCTCTGGGAATTCACATCTGTCTTAGAATATCTGTTTGGTAGATACTTTGCAGGATGACTGCTTCGTATCCTGTTGCTATGTTCACTCTTGCTCTGGATGTCCTAGTCAATCAGTTCTACACCTGTTTCAGCTTAGTTAAATTCCCTCATTCTGTATTTGATCAGCAACTATTTTTTTAAATCTTTGTTTAATCATAAAAGGGCTACAATATATACATACAGTATTCAAGTTATCATCTGAAAAGTGGTCTATTACAGGATAGGTTACATTATAGATATACATAGAGCTTACTGCAACTTTTTTTTCATAAAATAAATGTTTGAAAATACAACTTGCATTTTTCTACTAACTCACTTATTTGCCTCCTTCTTTCCTACAGAGTAAAAACCCTCTAAGCTCTCACATAACTCCAGAGTTTCTCAAAGTCCAGGAACAATAAAAAAAAAAAAAGATAATTTCTACTGCTACATCAACGAGAGTGGGCAGAGGTGGATGCTCTGACCCACAAGAATGAGGGCTGCTGTTCAAAAAAGGACCAAGTGCCCTAGGTCCTTCCTCTTCACCTCTGGTAAAAAGGTAACATGGCCCAACCAGTCTAAAAAATAGCCCTTATTTTACCCTTACATACAATAAAGAGACTTCCATTCAAGCTATTAAAGATTATTTGCTCTGCTCTCAATATTTTATTTTAGTGGGTGATTTCTTATTCTGGAATTTTGTTTCCTGGCTTGACAAACTTCCACTTTTATGAGAGTTGTCGTACAACCACTAAATCACGGATACTTCTCAGTACTAATGGAATAATCTTGATCCATGAGCTTTTGTATCAGTAAGAGATGTTAGCTTTTCTACAGAGAAATTTATTCCCTCACAATGCCTTTTCTTCCCACCGGAAAATATAATGGATGTGAGGTCAATGATTGTTTCCAGGTATATAATGACAAACATATTTTTTACTTTTTGACCCCCACCAGCCAATTTAGAATGATATACTTGTTATGCTACAGTTATAAGTGAATAAGTGAAATGGTCTACTATTTTCAAATCTGATTTTACTCTTTGTTTCAGCCAGGACCATATTACACGTAGTAAAGGAACTATTATTTGTTAGCAACATTTACTGTGCTGTACTTTACAACAACAGGACTTTATGAAACCTTCCCCTGAAATAAAGATGGGTATAAGTCTTCTAAGTCTTCTTTTAAACTGCAGCGTTCATCCATTGCCTGGTGGGCACAGATATGCTAAATTCTTTAAAGGGTCTCCTCAATTAAAAATGACTTTAACATCATTTTTTTTTAAACTGTCAAGAGTGCAAATTGTTCTGTAGATATAAGATTGCTACAGTTAGAAACTTCACCGACTTTGTATACTCAGTAAAGATAATTATTTTAATTGAAGTGGTGATTTTTCACACAGTTTGCAACATTATGTACATTATGTATTCACCACTTGTCTTATTATTGCCATGATTTTGTGGACAATTAGGGTATTCATCATGTGTCCAAGTGATAATTAGACCAAGGCATACTGGCATGAACATATGGATATGACCAAAATACACAACATAACAGAAAATAATACAGCATGTTAAAGTGCACGAAAACATGGATATCAAAACTACTTAACAAACTATTAAATTAAAAACCAAGCTGTGCACCTTGTTCCCAGGAGGCAACTATGTTCTCTTCTAAATGTAAGGGAACAAGAATGCCCCTTCCTACCAACTTACCCTTGTGTGAAGCATGTTTCTGCATGTTCTCAGGACCAGGATGTCCCCACCTTTTGCATAGCAGGATGAAGTGATCCCTCACATTGAGAAGTGCATTATCACTAAAAACATGACTCCACCATCCAGTAACTGCAATACAAGATAGCAGCTGTGAATTTTCCAGTAGTACCAAAGTTTGGTAGTTTGGTACAGGGCTGGGATTTTAAAGCATTTAAAGGGGAACTATGGCGGTAAACGATAATTACCGGTACCTGATCAATTTAGCAGCAGTACATGTAGTGTATATTTATCATTATAGTTCCCCTTGAAGACTGCCAGTAAGAGGTATACAGTGCTTCTTTTTTATTTTAAACTTTTGCAAGCATATGATAAAAATCAGAAATTACATAGGAATACTGGTATTCCTTCTTTGTTTCTTCAAACTAAAAAAAAAAAAAACATTATTTTTTGTAGGTTTAGTTTTCATGGGGTTGGTGAAAGTTTACAAACTTTCCTAAAGGCATACTGATGTAACTAAAACATCAAAATATTAAAGTAATAGAGATTCTTACATGTATACAGAAATAAAGGTAGAAGGCAAATCAATCTTTAAAAATCAGGAAGTTGTTCATGGCAGCAACTGTAGCAGTGCTGGGTCCATGCTGGGATTACACGGGGAAGTGTGGGACTTTGTGTCTACAGTGTAGATAGAGAGAGCAGGAGTGGGAGCAGGTGCTTAGCTTCTAATAGAAGTGCCGTAACCATCTCTCTCTGCTAAACAGCTGTGGAAAGGCTTTGGGTATAAAGCAGGGCACCAAACTGCCTGGAGGTTTCTGCATCTGCTGCTCTAGACCTTGTGTGAGATGCCTGTATGTATCATCAGGAGGCCAAACTGACCCCAGAAAGTTTTAACTGTTTCACTGCTTGAATACCTAGTCAACATACACTAGCTTTTAAAGCTAAAGTAAATGAGAAAAAAGGTTTCAGCTATGGATATATATATCAGATATAGCTCTCATTGACTTACTACATACATATTTAGCATGTAAACTCGCAGCATACAGTTATACCATGGGGACACAAAAACAGATAAGGGTGCAGTCCTCTGAATAGGCAGAATCGCCTATGCTACAGCATGAGCAAATTGTTCTATACTGGAGCATATTGAATCTGCCCATTCACTAAACTGTGCGTTCACACTGTGATGTGACAAATAGTCATGAAGCAATTTCTTTGACTTGCCAAGCGCATAGGAGACGTGGCGTGTTGTAGCGAATCAATCTATTTTTACAAACTCTTGCCTTCATTACATAGTCCTAGTACCTAGGACTAGTTCATGTTGATACTTTGTTGCCATATTTTCTAATCCTTTTCAGGGAAATGTCCGCAATAATAGTAGCAGGAACCCTGCCATAAGCCCTTCAATTCACCATTTTTATCTGGCAAACTCAAATAAGTGAACTCACACTAATAGACCTTGTACAAATTTGTACTCTGAGGCAAAGAACTGTCGCTTTTGTAGTGAATAGACACAAGTAGTACATAATATGCAGCCAGCTATCAAACAGTATAAATTTGCAGAAAATAATGCAAAACAACTCATAAAGTACCAATCTCTGGTAAATAAGCAAAGTTGGAGAAGTGCCAGATTGCTGCACATTTACTCAGCTTTGAAACAATTGACACTTTGATGAATAACCTCCATAGTATTGTAATACGACATGCAGTTTAAAGTGCACCTGTCACTTCAAAAACACTAATCCTAATTTAGGTTGTACTAAAGAAATAAACGTTTTTGTAATATATAAGTATTTAAAAAATCTACCTTTATGCAGCTTTTCTCTCTGCCATCACTCTGTCAGCCCGATACGAGTTGGGGTGGGTGGGGCTTAATGATGATTGACATTACAGCTCCTCCAATCAGATCCCAGCTAGATTGTGATTTAAGGGATCCGATTAGAGGAGCTTAATGTCAATCATCATTAAGCCACGCCCACCCCAGCTGTCGGGCAGAGAGAAAAGCTGCTTAAAGGTACATATTTTAAAATACTTATATATTACAAAAACGTTTATTTCTTTAGTACAACCTAAATTAGGATTAGTGTTTTTGAGGCGACAGGTGCACTTTAAGGGGATGAGTGCATGCAAGAAAAGGAGACAAGAATTTAGAGTTAAAGGTTCTGCAGTAGAAGGCATCTGTATAAAAAAAAAATATAAATTATGTGTAAAATAATGTGGTTTGGAAAGTGTTATTCTTTTTATGCCTTGCTGAATTTGCTACTTCAACGGGCTCCAACACTTGATGAAAAAGTAAATTACCTGTGCATGTGCACACAAAGAGATGCACACTACTCCGTAACTGTACAACTGTCGAAAGCATCCAAATTGGTAGCGAATTCTCCACTTCGCAAAGTTTGCGGAGTACCCTAATATGAGGAAATGGCAAATTAATGCAAATTCGGACTTTTAAGCAACTGTTTAGACTTTCATGAATAAACTCCTCAGTTTTTAATGAAACCGAAAACAAATAAAGCGTTTCACTTTCATTATAAAACACTGAAAAAGATAGAGTGCAAAAAGGCACTATATGGTGCCTGTATCAGTAGGTCAAGAAAATGTTTGCACACAGCCCTTTAAGAAAATAATCCAGCAGACAGTGAAAAGGGTGGATCACACTGATTAACACCTCTCAATATTGTGCTCAATGGTGTAGTCCTGTATAATGCAACATTTTTTGGACTTATATGGAAAGCATATATCATGGATTGTAGCCCCGTTCCTATGAATAACGTCGCGCTTCCTGGTTCTTTACTGCTGAAACGCAAGCTGGAACGCAACTGAGTACTTCCGGTCATGCGCATTAGCCGCTTCCGGGTCACGTGATCGCTGTACACGCCGGCTTAATTTTTTAAGACCGCAATAGACGCGGAGTATAAATGGCAGCCAATATTGAAGGGGGAATTATGCTAGAAGTTCTCAATCCTCCTGAGGAAGCCAGCACAAGGCGAAACACGTTGAGGGAGAGGACCTTCGAATTATCTTGTCCCATTTTGGGGTTCAAAGCGCTTTTTGCATGCACTTTTGTGAGTATGTATGCTGTTTATCAGAATTAAATGTGTTATACCTGTTGCACTATGGAGTTCTCCTTTTTTGTTTAATGTATGCTGCCTGCCTGAATTTTGGACACAAGATCACTTTGGGGAGTATATCCATGAGTTCATGGGAAGAGTAATATTGAGAGAAGATTTTGTGTATTTATTGCCTGGAAAGATCTTATATCTGGTGAGCCTTCCCATTATTGGGAGTCCGTTTTATCAGGACTACACCATTGAGCACAATATTGAGAGGTGTTAATCAGTGTGATCTACCCTTTTCACTGTCTGCTGGATTATTTCCTTAAAGGACTGTGTGCAAACATTTTCTTGACCTACTGATACAGGCACCATATAGTGCCTTTTGCGCTCCTTTATCTTTTTCAGTGTTTTACCTGCATTTACCTGAAGCTGACCCAGGTTTCTTTAGGAGCTGCAATCATACAAAGTTCATTCCGCATTGGGACTCAT
>JAKJJM010009763.1:0-15933 GCA_021901965.1 Pipa carvalhoi
TTCCTGTTTTTCTTGGTGCTTAATGTCTAGCATTTTGTGCCCTGCACCCACACCACTTTAGTTTGGGGATTGAGTAGCAGAGTGCAATTTCTCCTCTAATATTCATTTTACCATTACATTTCTCTGAAGTCTGTGTATTCCTTAAATCAGAATTAATCACCCAATATATGACTTTATACAATAAATGATAAGAAGCAGTTTCTTGTTTGATCATTGTTATTGGTTTGTTGGAAGTTAGTTCTTTACAGTATGCCCTGGATAAAATAAAAGGAAGGGCCCATGACCAGCTGGTAACCAATAAGAATAAGTGCAAGATTTTAGGAGGGAAACTGTGATAGGAAGAGGAGGGGGCAGAGTATAAAAGGCTATGGACACTGATAGCTATTTGATGAATGCAATGTTTCTCCTAGGCAAATTTACTTTGGAAATGTCCATGAGCATACAAGTTAATAAAAAATTATTTATATGACATTGAAGAAGTGCTTCATATCAGAGTTTTGACCCTCGGATAGGAGATGTAATATTGGGAAGGTAACTGGGTGTACCTACTGAGCTAGTAAACGATGGCTAGTGGCAGGTACTATGGTAAATAAATGAAAAGCAAGGAGCACCTTATAGGTTATTTTTCTATAGTTTTTGCTATATGTTACACACATTTGTGTTCTATATAAATATAAGTCATCAATAAATCTGTGGCAAATAATTATCCAATGCAGAGTTCTGTTATCTTTGATGAGCGGAAAAAGTTGTTTGGTCCCGTCATGTGTTTTAACATGTCTCCTAGAGTTATTTGCAGTGTCTAGTTATTTTTATTTTAACACACCCTAATGTTGTACACAAATTTAGATTTACCATGATATTTGATCTCCGTTCACTTTCTGTGGCTAACTCGTTATTACTGACTGTAATTGCTTTTCATGGTTTTTTTAACAAGATATGTTACATAACAGATGCCTTACCCTGCATTTATGCAATTTTATTATTTCATATTAGTTTTTAGAGTTAATTGCAAGCTGTTTTTTCATAATTTATTAATTCCTTTGAATATCTGGCCCACGAAAATCGCAGTAAGTCTTACAAAAAGGCTGCATAAAGTAGTGCCATCATAAGCCTTTAAACACTACTATTCTAATATCTTCTATGGTTACTCATTTACTGTTATAAAAATTATAGAATGTTCCTGTTAATGCTGATAATCATAACATCAGTGGGCAGTGCTGTGGATAAGTGGTTAGCACTAATGCCTTACAGCGCTGGGTTCTGTGTTCAATTACCCTAGACTTCATCTCCATGGAGTTTGTATGTTCTCCCTGCACCTGTGTGGGTTTCCTCCAGGCACTCTGGGTTCCTCCCACAATCCAAAAATATACATCTGTATCTGTCTATGTGTGTGTGACTGAATAGAGAAACTAGATTGTAAGCTCCACAGGGCAGGGACTAAAGCAGCGGTTCTCAGCCTGTGGGTCGGGACCCCTTTTGGGGTCGCATGACCATTTCACAGGGGTTGCAGAACCGCTGCAGGGGCTGTTGCGTGATGACGTTGCGTCCAAACGTCATCACATGACACGCATACGTGATGACGTTTGGACACAACGTCATCATGTGGCCGGGCACGCCCCCTCGATGACGTCATCGCAGGGGTCGCTGGACTAAAGTGAATGATGAATCTCTGTAAAGCGCTGCTTAATATATCAGAGCTATAAAAACAAATACATACTGTACAAATAAAATACTTCCCATTGTAATGTTAGTTCTAACAGGGCTGCTCTTTAGCTTCTATTCAGCACCTGAACCTCTTGTCATAAGAAAAAAATGGACAAGGACATTATACATTAGTTACTGTTGTTGGCAAGTTATACCACTTTTCATCACTATCACTTTCAGTAATGAAATGAAGGTTCCATTATTAAGCTTGTTAAATGTGCTATTGTTAGACTTCAGATATTATATTTACATTCCATTAACTCTTATAGGCTCATTCACACTGGCAACAGCCACTGAAACTGTTGCTGGAAGTGGAATGTGGTTATAATTTAAGGTTGGTACAATTAATGCGTAAGTTTTGCTTGAGTCTTGAGAAAGGCCAATAGGAGACAGCCAAAAGTCGACTTTTTTCTACTATTCTGATATGAATTAAAGAATTTTTGAATTTTTGGTAACATTGTGTGTGGGCACTCCATCTTTAACTTTGGTTACTACATTCATGCAACTTTCAATACACCATTGAACTTAGTAGAGTTGCACTGAAAATAAACAGTCTTGTTCATACACTTGTTGCAGCAATATTAATGTTTCTCATTATTTTAACTCTATAACAGGTTACTTCCATAAATGCAGCTACTGAGATTGCACTAAAATTACAACAAGCACAATCGTGATCTTATAAAAAACATAACTGCATGAGACTAGATATTGTCAGGATTGGGATCAACAGGCACCAGTTAGGAGGATTACCTTCCCAATTAGCACGGGATGGTCAGACACCAGGGCGCGGAATCTAAGGCACCTCCTGGTCTTCTCCTAGAGTCCCTGCAAGGTAGGTTAGGGTTTGGCTGCGGAGATGCCCAGGTCGTGTTCCTGGTGCTGAACGGCAGCAGCACAGAAGTGGTTGAGACAGATGCTAGGTCAGACTGGCAGAAGATCAGGGCAGGCGGAAAACAGACGTAATCGAATGGCAGGCAGGGTCATACACGGGTAAATGGAATTGGAATACTCAAGGTCAGTAAACAAGCCGGGTCATACACGGGAGACTGGAAAGGATATTCTCATAAACGATTAACAGGCCGGGTCATACACAGAAAAACTAGAACAGGAAGAAGACACGACCAGATATCAGAGCACCCAGAACCTAAGCTCTATAAACGGGCGCCTGCACTGTGGAGAGGCTCGATTAAATAGTCGCCAATGCGTGTATGGGCAATACGTCACGCCACAACCGCGTCGGGTTATGTCGCGAAAGCGAAGGTATTTCTGGTGCCAAAGTACAATGGCGACTAACCCGCGTGATCGGCGATGGGACAAGACGCCGAACAGATGGACGGGAGGAAGTGAAAGCAAACCGTGACGAAACTGAGCGCCGGGCGCCGTCGCGAGAAAGGAGAGAGGTAGGTTTCCTCACAGATATAGTATATAAAAAAATATAACATCACTCTTTCAGCCGTTTACAATTCAATAGAATTATAGAACAATGTCCTTCTCAGGAATATAATGTGCGTTCCAGAAGCAATAATATCAGAAGAAAATAAAAGAAAGAACAGGTTATGGGCAGCTTTTCTGCAACCCCTTTTATTGGGTGGAATAAACTGGTATCATACACCACATGCAGCAGCATTTATTCAAGTATATCGCCTGTTCCTTCTTTTACTTTGTTCTAATACAATGGAATAGTTATGTGATAACCGTAACCTTGAACATAATTTGAGGATTGTTTTTTTTCTATGATGACATTATAATCATGCCAATTATTTTATGTTCACAAAAGGTCTCACAAAACAAAAGAACGCATACAAACAAATGTAAATAGTTTTTGCATTATGCTTAAATTTGGAATAAAATGTACTGAGCGTTCTCTTGTATGTTTTCCTACTTTTATCCAATTATTGGTAAAGAACGCGTATAGACATTGGGGAATTTTATGTATAAACACATTCTGCCTTCCAGTAAAGTAAATGGCAAAAGATAAAAAAGGCATATTCCAATATGATATCGCTAACATTTATTCTTTGAGAACAGAGCAGCTACAATGAATTATTGATGACTAAATCACGTAGGAGAAATTGGCTGCATGTAGGGGGTACTATCAGGGGTACAAATGTCAGAGATTTCATGAAAGCCATAGCTAGGGTTATGTTTTAGAAAATAATGCTGCTGCTTTAATCCAAGTGGGGGAAGTGTTTTGGAAGGACATCTAATTAGAAGATTCAAATCCCAGAAGATCTAAAATGTATTGCACTGTTTTCAGTAATGTTCTCTGCTTGCATAAGCCACAAATGATTTAAGGGAAGCTTACCAGTTCAGCATCTTGTTGACTGATCTGCAGATATGGGATAGTTGCTAGTTCTGCCAGAGCTTGATTAATCACTTGGGGATGTTCTTGCAATCGCTGTAGAATGCTGGCATACTGCGGCTTCTCTATCACACCTGAATGTAGACAGAAGCCACTCTATTTGATCAGCTAAAAATAAATGTATATATAACTTAACAGTTTTCCAGCTATTCATGTCTGGTACCAAATTTACCATGTAAAATCTTGTGTTAAAAAAAAAAAGTTATATGCAGTCATAACCCCCGACTGCAACATAGTAATAAGATATATGAGAGTATCTATATGAATAGCTGTGTAAAATGTAAAACGTTAAGCACATGTCTCTAGCAATCAGGAGGATTCACATCATATCTAAAACTTGCTTGAACTCCTCTGTCTTTACTTGCCACTACTGTAATATGACCTTGCTTTGCCCTTTAACCTGCTATGGGTTTTGATGTATTAGACAACATGGGTCAAATTTCTAATACTAAAGACTTTTTCAAACTGCAGAAGCCAAAATAAGCTTTTATGCCACCCCCTCAATAAACCATGTAGCATTTTATTTTGCACTACATGTCTATCATACGTTTACCAGTGTTTTATTCATGGATGATTTATTGCATTTTATTTATATATATATATATTTATATACATATATAGAGAGAGAGAGCAACCCCACTTAAGTACACACATGAGACTCATATTGACATATTTTTAATGAGTGCGTCACAGAAACGTTGTCCTGGGTCTACGACCTTCTTCCGGACATAAATCTTATAAAATGATCATGAAAGTGAGACTCCCCCATGCGTTCTCCTTCCCATTGCCATTGTTTTTACATCAATGAGATTAGAACATCTAGAAAGGACACCAAATAGTCTCACTCCAGCAAAGCGCCCTCTAGAGATGAGAAAAAAAGAAGATTCCACCACCCTGAGGAAAAGTGATACTTAGTGCCAGATTCTCCATCCTCCAAATGCATGCGAATATGCCTTTGGGAAGGCATTTCCGCGAAGTGCATGAGGCGCGCCGCTGAAATAGTCGCGGATGCACTTCAAGAACAGGCGAACAGAGTTTTGTCTGCTGCTCTGTTCGCCTGTTCTTGAAGTGCATGAAGCGCGCCTGTGACTATTTCAGGGACGCGCCTCATGCACTTCGCGGAAATGCCTTCCCAAAGGCATATTCGCAGGCATTTGGAGGATGGAAAATCTGGCCCTTAGTATAGACAGTGATACCTATATAACTGTGTTCTAATAATTATGAATAAATATATCTTACCAGTTATTTAATAAGAAATAATATGTACATATATAGAATCATTTCATATTATCTGTGTAGCAAAAATATAATACGTTATATAAAAGTAATTAAGGTTCCAGTGGACTGGATAAAAAAAAACAGATAAAAATGGATAAAAAGATAATTCATCTTCTATCCAAAAAACAAGCTAATGAGAAATGTTCATTTAATCCCTGAGGGGCCTTGGTATTTAATGTATAATTCCAGAACGATTTGCATTGTAATAATAATCCAGACCTGTCACCCCCACCCCCTGCTCAGAGGTTGGACCCAGCTAATTGTTTTTCTAAAATTGATAATTGATGTACATGAGACAAGAAATGAGAGGCCACTGGTCTTGCCATCTCTAAAAGCCAATTGAAAAATGTATGAAAAAAAGCCTGCTGCCACTTAAAGTCATTAAACTATACAGCAGGTATGAAATAAAAACCCTTACATAACAAGGAGACTTCTGTTCTCTGTTCTTCTTTTGCATGCCCTTTACCACCATATCAGGTAGGATATCTCTTACTTCTACCTTCCCTGAGGGTGGAAAATGTTCCATTTGTTTTAAAAAAGACAACTATCCACCCTCAGCTTGATTATCTTTAGGGATTTCCTCTGTCTTGGCTGTCAATTCTGTTATATCCTCATCAAATTCTGATACACCAGAACTTAAAGGGGAACTAAAGCTTGTTAAAACTAGGGGTGATTCTCAAGTGGGGAGGGTAGATATACTTACAGTTAGGATTTATTTGGTTCAGCTTTACCTCCTGCTCTTACTAGAAAGCTGGTATCACCAAGAAAAAAAGACAAGCCTGAATTACACGCACACTGTCTATAAATAATGCATTTTTATTATCACAAACAAGAAAACCTATCACAAAGTGCTAACAGACAATAAAACCATTTAAAAGTTAAACATAGCAATGAATCAAAAAACAGCAAAATCCCAAATGCAAGTGAACAAAATATGTCCATACATGGGTTACATATATAATAAATAAGTAATAGGCCTGAAATATGTAGTAAACACAATCTCTCTCTCTCTATATATATATATACCTCGTATTATAAAATATCTGTATACAAACGCATATGCATATATCTATATCATGTTGTACCGATCTTAGGTGTAGTACCAGGTACCATTGAAATGTATAGACCGGAGCTGTTGACTAATACTAATAAAAATAAAAATGATGGATGATAATAACGATAGTTTAAATATATAACTGGCCTGTTAGTCACAGTGACTGGGACTGCTGTATGACGGACGCGTTTCGCTCCTCTCCGGGAGCTTCCTCCTTACTAGAAAGCTGATCACATCTTCTCAGTGCAGCACTGCGATCCTCTTCCCAAGTCTACAGCTAGCTCACATATACATGTCATTGAAGAATTGAACTCCTTTATGGGAGCAGCAAACTTCATTTTTTCTCAGCAAGAGAGAGAAGCCATTTTGGCTTTTTATGAATAACATTTACTCAAACTGAATTGTCATGTAGTAATTACAAAGAATCATTAAAATTACTTGAGACATTTTCCAGAAAGAAACCAGCTAGTCATTCTATCCAAGCACATTGGCGGAATATGTAAAGACTGCCAGGATACCAAGAAGTTTGCGTATTCTAATACGTCCTATATTGTATAAGGAAAACAAGGACTTTGTGGAAAAATGGCACAATATATTGAAAAAGTGTTCATTAAATGTCATGTTATTGACTATTCAAACAATGCAACAAGCAAAAACATCTGCAGTATCCAGAAAGGAGTATTCAGAACTCAAAGCAGAATGCTACAATGTAGGCATTTCAATGCGATTTACTCCACAAGAAATTAAGGAAAACAAAAGAGATGTCCTAGATTACCAAATGAATTGAGTATACACTTGGCCCCAGGAAAGACGTCACTTCTGTAAGCTCAAGCTACAGTGACCTGGAAAAATGGTCAGGGTTCCACAATTCTGTGTCCACAATCACAAGCAAGGCATACCTAGATAGCTGAGGTTTTCATGGTTCTAGTTATTGCTAAAAGCTATGACTTGGTGGTTAACTTACAGGTTTACAGTTTGTTTAGAAAGGATAGAAGAAATGGGAAAAGGGTGTGGTGTGCTTATGTAAAGCTTATGTCTAACACCCACACTATATTTAAGGAAAATATACCTCATTGATTCTGGCCTTAAAATTAAGAGCACAGACACAAGCGGGAATGTGAGAGTTACCTTAAGGAAATAAAATAATTAGAAACAAGACAAAATTCTAAATTTATAAATATATCTTTAAGTGAGAAATAAATACAAAATTAAACAATTTAAACTATAACAGGAATGCAGTAAAGAAGCACTAAAAGCTACATGGAACAGAATGAAATATATATATACACATACAAAACAGATATAAGCAGCAAAGCTGGAGAAAGAGAAACTCGATGCCAAGAGATTAGACAAAACCCTAGAATGTTCTTCAATTTTATAAATAGTAAAAAAGGTTAAAACAGAAAACGTTGGCCTTATAAAAAGTAATAAGGGAGGAACTGTGCTGGGAGAGAATGAGAAAAAGAATTTATTACATTCTCCATTGTATTCACAGAGGAAAATCAAATGTCAGGTGGAATGCAGAGGGATAAATTAAACTCTCCATTAAATGTAACCTGTCTAACCTAGGAAGTGCAGCAACACCTAAAAAAGATTAAAGTAGACTAATCACCAGGTCCAGATGGCATGCACACTCATATTCTAAGGAAGATAAAAAACATATCAGACAGTTCATTATTTCTAATATTAAAGGACTCTAAAATGATAGAGACTGTTCCCCAGGACTGCTGTATAGCAAATGTGGTGCCTATATTCGAAAAGGGGGCAAAAAGTGAGCCTGGAAACTATTGGCCTGTACATTATACTGCCATTTTGTGTGAAATGTTTGAAAGTTTTCTAAAGTATGCTATCTTGGAGTCACTCAATGAAAATGAATATATAACTCAAGATCAGTATGGCTTTATGAGGGATCAGTCCCGTCAAATTAATCTAATCAACTTCTCTTTAAGAAGGTATGTAAGTTGTAGACTGCACCTGGGTGACCAAGCGCTTATGGCACTTTTCCATTGATAACCGATGAAAAAATATCAATCGAAATGTTTTGATTGGGACAAATTATTCAAAAAGTATCGATCAATATTTTTTGTTCGGCACCTGTCTTTTAACATCGATATAACTCGATGTGGTGCCCACAGATGATAGAAAATTTTTAGCGAAATGGCTAGTTCCATAAGTAATTCTGGAAAGGGGTTGTGGAAATAAATTATAAAGTACACCAAGTGGAAGACAGAAGCCAAACAAGCTAAAAGGATTATTTAAAATGTTGTTTTATTGCCTCACATTCACATGCCTAGGTTAGAAATTGTAAACTCTTTTGTTAAGTAGAGGATGTGGCATTTATTTGATGATGTAGAAGACTGACACTCAAAGGAACCTGTTGGATTGTCTTCTTCTGCAGGCTTAGTTCAGGGAAAGTCACCCAAAATGGAGGGGACATTCCAGGCTTCTATCTATCTCACTAACAAGTGAGCTAAACATGAGAACTGAAAGGTATCTGAGTGCTTCTTTTGGATAAAAATTTTTTTTTGTTTAATATAATTAATAAACCTGTTTTTCTACTTACAGTTTTTAGCAGGGGCACTGCCATTTGAGTAATTCCTCACAAAAATATTTCTTATATATACTTAGCTTAATTACACTTACACATGGCCATTACACATGGCCAACTGTTTCCTTTGTAATGTCCTGCAAAACTGATAATGCATTATGACAGTTCTAGTGTACATGACAATTTTTGCTAGTAGGCTGTGGGCCCTTGCAATCAGCATCTATGGTGGGCCCAAGATGCTTCAGTCTGGACATTGGGAAGTCATGTGCCCAGAGCTGGGTCCCATACTTACTGGAATCATGTAATGTACTACATATTTATGGTGCTGGTTGGCCCAGTGTAGATTTTGCTATGGGTCCATACAGGTACAAGTGTGTCACTAGTGTCATTACGGTTGTATACATTAAGGTTACTGGATAAGCTGAAAATTTAGGGACACAACATAGGCTGAAATCATTGCAATCAGACTTCAGGCACATCCTGCTGCATGCATTTTCTATACATGTCTCTTTATTTTAAGTTTATTTGCTAACCTTACTGTACATCAGTCCCACAGCAGTTTCTTTGTGGGATGTACATGCGTTGCTAAAATTACAAATGCATATACAATTTTAATTTAAAAAAAGCTCACAATAACTCCAGCCCCAACCTGCTTCCCCAACCCTTAAGATTATTTTCAAATATTTCTGCCACAATTTCATTTCATTTCTATTTTTTTTTTACACACTTCAAGAATGTTTGATTTCCCTGCAATTTACTGAAAAAAACCAAAACAAGTAATTTGGGAAGAAAAACTGTATACATTCACCACATGCTAAATTACAGTACAGGAACCCAAAGCATATGCCAGAAGGCAAAGACTTGTACAACGGATGCACTTTGTGAATTATTGCCTTAGAATAAATTGCATAATTTGATTAGTTAAGTGCTCATACTTGATAGCATATGGCCTTGACTGCAGGTGTAATTATTTGTCCTGAGGTAAAGATAGATAGAGGCATCCCTCAAGGTAAAGCCTGAAGCCAAGAGGCAATAACATTGTGTCAGTAAAAATGACATTAACATATGAAAAAGGGCTTTTCAGCATGCTGATTTCAAACATAGCATTAGTGGTTAACACTTTGTCTACCAGACTGTTTGAACAGATGACAGTGCAAGCATTTCTGTTGGGCAAAATTCTTCAATGTTTAAAGTGATACACACCCAAGAAATAAGATAACTTATAGAAAGTGTAATACAGCTGGTCTGTGTAGTACATTTTTCGGATTGGTCCACCGGGACACTGGGAAAATTCCCTGTGGGCACTGGTCCTAGATTGGTTCCAGGCCCTGAGGGGGGCCCACCCAGGACGCAAATCTAACAATGCTGAGACCTCCTCTCTAGCCGAGGGGTGTGCCTAGTGGGCCCATTAAACCTAGTCCAATGATGTATAAAAACATTTTCTGAAAAAATGGTCAACTATCTTTGGTCCAAAACTTCCTTGTAAAAACTCAAGGCACTTTATTTATAAAGCTCTCCATTTATTTTTACAGGCTTGAAAACAAATTTTCACTGTTAAAAAAAAAACAAACATTAAAAAGTAACTTTTGATGTCACAACAAATGCTTTTTTAAATAGGCGATACATATACTGTATATTACATCAAAAAAATTAAGTGGTCAAAAAACTTTTTGACTTTCACAAATATCCCTTCTAGGAGTTGTAGTTTTGCAGTTGTAATTAGTTGTTTGTAATTTGCAATCTTGCATCCTTACATACAGTTAGATACATGATTAAGAGTTCTGGTAAACTGTCAACTTTCATGAAGTCTTTTTCATCTCTGGCAATGTGCCATAGTTGATTTAGACCTGTTTATAGGAGCGAGATGGCAATGATCCAATACCAATGTGGCTTACAGATAAGGGAGTTGCCTGCTCACAGAATGCAGGTAGGGAAATGTAAGATTTTACAGCACTCTCAAGGCTGCTGCTGTACATTGAGGGGTTCAGCAGCTTTGTATGGGGCATTATGCAGGAGGAACTGCTACACTGAAGTGACAAGAAGGTATTGATGCTTCTGAAAGAGAACCCTTGATTAACCCTCTTCTAGTTTTAGGTGACAGTAATAGAGCAGAAGGCAGGAATATAGGAACTTTAACAGACAGGAGAGAAGGAGAATCAGAACTGAACCAGGGAGTGGAAAAGCTATTTACAGAAAATGTCCATCTGAACCTAAATTAATGAAAGCATTACAGACAATACTTTGAGCTACACGCTGCAGACTTACTATTATCACCAACAGAAATTTTGAGTAACTAAAAATAGTACATACAGGGAAATAATCTGGGTTTTTTGGAGTGAGGAACTATTTTGCATATTCATGACATAAATGCCTAAATTATCCTTTGCTTGCACAATAGAGACATACATCCTTTGATATCCATTGAGTTCTCTCTTGCATTGTAAACTTAGATACCATCTAGTTACATCAGGAGGTTAGTTACAAGAGACTAAAATACAGGAGTCAACCTTGGAAAACTTTGGGGCTCTTGCTTCTTTAAAGCATTTATGTGAAATCATATGTTGACCCTAACAGTGAGTACAATAAGTTGATTGAGAGAAGACAGAAGAACTCTAGTAGCCAATTCATTCTTCTAGGGAAGGCCCAGAGATTTTTAGAGCAGCTACTGGAGCATTATAATTCCAGATGAGTTTTGCTACCGATGTTCTAAACTGTATAATATATTGGCCCACAGTGGAGGAACTGCAGGTGCACAAGAGATTAAAAGCAAAGGATGCCCCACTGAGTTCTTGAAAAATTAAAGCAAATTCCCAAAGGTTGAAAACAATAGATGTGATGCCTATAGCAGAGCTTCTCCTGAGAACAAGTTAAGAATATATGGCACCATAGAGTGGAACTACCAAGCCATAAGTTCAAAGTGAGTGGTACACTTATTGCTGAACTCTTGCCAACCTATTGGATCACCATTATAACTCAAAGGTGCTGGCAAATTTGTGGGATGCTCCAGAAGTAACTAATAAAGGTCAATGACAGAACTCCCAGCTGGACCTGAACAGGGCATGTCCAACTTGAATGGCATCAATCTGGGCAGTCAAGGTCTGGAGAACCTGAATAATCTGTTCTTGCTTTATACCTGGTTAAACAATTGCACAGAAAGCTGAAAATTTACTGGAGGCTGTTTGTGTTGTGCTGTCTTATGCTTTGATGGTAGAAGTTGCTGTGTATTGTAGTATATTGTGCTACATCTGTGGCTCATCTAGGCATAATAGAATCTCTCTTGTTCACCATGATGCACACTACACATACAAACAAACAAATCACTGTAACTTTTCCAAAACCAAACCTTATTCCTAATTTCTTCTTTTAAAAACTATACTATATATAACATTTTGCATAATATGCAGACATACATAAAACCTTTGTTCTCCAACAACAGTGCACCCTTAAGATCAAGGAAGTACTGATCATAAAGTGAAAAATGAAGTTATAGCATGAAAGTCTAGATGGATTGGTGGATTACTGTTACAAGACATTTAAAAAACACACTTTATTGGATTTTATAACTATATTGGTAGAAAAAATCCAATTATATATAAACTAATACCTAATCAGAATGACAAGCTTTCTGCTAGCTATCAGCCTGTAAACTCGATCAATGAAGACTTAAAAATAACATAAAACATCTTCCTACAAACCTGTCAAGCTATATTTTGCAACAAATTTCCAAAACCTGAGTTTATCTTTCAGAGAATGGCAAGACTCAACTCAAAATAACTGATAAATACAGTCTCATAAAAACAGGGAAAACCCACCCAAACCAACGTTATAAATAACTGTCATTTTAATGCCACATAAAATCACTCAAAACTCCATGATTAACAAGTCCTATGGGCAAGGTGCATGTAGAAATACATATTTATATGCTCACAATAATGCTGCCAAAAACATCAGCAATTACATCCCTCAAATATTTATGGTGTTTGATTTTTCATTGCCAAGTGAGAAAACCCACCAGCTAATGTCATTCTCATGGGAGTGGAATCTGGAAAGACTGAGGGGGTTATTTATCTATGTCTGAATTGTTGCGTAAAGGTGTGAATTTGCCACTTCCCCATATTCTGGTATTTAGAAAACTCTGTGATGTGGCTCCAGCTAAAGACGTCACACACTACACAATAGATGGTTACTGACAAGGTCATGATTTCGCCATGGGAATTCTCTGTTTAGTGAATGAGTAGAGAATTTAGGCATATGAGAATTCATGTTGACAGTCGAATTCTCACTTGTATAAATAAACCCCCTAAGGGGTTAAGAAACTTTTTGTTGACCAACCAGAATTGATATAGCTGTTAAAGCCATATCTGCCAAGATTTTGACATCAGGTGCAAGCATTTCTTTATTGATGATTATCAATGAATGAGTCAGTGGTGCAGTTTTGGTTTTCTGATACTGTTTTTTTTTAGCTTCAAATAGAGGCTTATTCATTAAAGTTGGAATTCGACATTCAAAGTGAATTTGCTTTATTCACTAAGACGAGGATTCCCTTAGCAAAGATGTGAACAGCATTTGACATGTTTTTTTGCGTAATGTGACATAGTCAATGGAACAATATTGGGCAATGTCCCACTAATTCTGTTAAGTGAACATTACATCTTTTTTTTACCAAATCCCTGGTTCATTTTTCCCCTTGGTCACAGTTTTTAATGTAAAGTTTAAATCAGTGGTTCTCAAACTGGGGGTCGAATGACGTTTTGCCAGGGGTCACCTACGACCATCGGAATCCCATAGTAAAACCGCGACAATATGCTCATAGTAAAACCACGACCATATTTCCATACTAAAACCATGACAATATGTACATACTAAAACCGCGACAATATGTACATAGTAAAATCGCAACAATATTTCCATAGTAAAGCCGCTAATGTGACATTTCCATAACAAATCTGCGACAGTATATCCATAGTAAAGCCGCGACAATATTCTCGTAGTAAATTGACAACCGCGACAATATGTCCATAGTAAATCTTCTAAACCATTTGACCAATGTGAATTTTACAACTTCACTTCATCTGGGTCACAGATAAACTGCCATAGGTTCCTTTCTACGTTAATAATTTACAGTGTTGCTTTCTACTATTTTTACAGATTTAATTATTTATTATGGCGCTATGTTCATTTCTCCAGTCAGTTAGAAGCAGGGATAATATGGAGTCTTGTCCCAGTATTAAACTTAGGTGCAATAACTTGTTTACCCTCAATAACATCCTGCAGAGTGGCAATACCGGGTGTCACTTGGTTGTAATTGTGTGGGGGATGCCCCACTAGATATGTATTTTTGGGTGAATTCAGGATACATGGTGATGTGACCTACTTTATTCTTTTTCTTCCACTATAAAACAAAAAAAAAAAGTGATTAAAGGGAATTTAGGAATATAATAATTGTGTCACTTTTATCTTTTTATGTGTGCTCCACATTTCATTATGTACTATTTAGCAACCTTGACACCACTGACATTTAGGGGAATGTTTATAAAAGTATAAAAATGTTTTTCGACCACTTAACACTGGAGAAACAGTTTCGAAAGATTTTTTGATGCTTTTTTTTTTTTTACACTGAAAAGTTGTTTTACAAGGTGCAATTTTTCTGCTTCAGGAACTTAGATTAATACTTAAGAATCCTTAAGATGTGAATCATTTTCTTCTAAAGGAAAATGTGATTATCAAACCATTCTTGTTGCTGGATTTCCTGTGGAAGGATGCAGTTCCCTTTTCAGAGTCTGATGGATGACTTCTCTTACATAACACAGGGAAGAAGCTCCTGCTTTAAATGAGAATCCTACATCTTTAAAATAATTTTCTAATGCTATGGCATCTCTAATGTATGTATGTATTTTAATTATAAAGCGCCACTAGATTATACAATTGTAAAATTCAATAATGCAATACAGACAAGGGAAAGCGCTTAACATATAACAAGTGAAGTAAATTACAAGAATACAATCATTAAGATACATCACTCTGAGGGGTATAGGGGTTTACTCACTTGTCAGACAGCCTTCTTCGAATAATTCAGCGGCAAGAGTGTCTTTCTTAAGAAAATAGTATTTTTATTTTCCAGAGAATAAACTTTAAACATAGTCTTTTTCATACACGACGGAAAAACAATCCTTCCAAAGAGGTAATCCTTCACACAGGAAAACACAGGGATTTTCAAACCAGTAGCTTTTCATACACGGAACACAGGCTTTCTTCAGCCTCCTGAGGGATTGTAAACACAAAGCTTGTTCACTTTGCAAAACAAAACCCCACCCAAGGGCTTTCCTAGCTGCCTTTTAAAAGCCATTTTAGTCTGCAGCTGGGTTTATTTCAAAAACTGGGCTGTCTTCCAGCCATATAAATGAAGAGTTGGAGAAACATACCTTCCCTCACACAGCACACTGCTACAACCGCTACAGGGGGTTATTTAGGAAAGTGAGAATTCGACTGTCAAAGTGAATTCGCATCACTTCGGGTTGCTACACTTTGATTCTCTACTCCTTATTCACCAAACAGAGAATTCCCATAGCGACTGCCTCAGTATTCCCGTAGTGAAGTTGCTACCACATCAGTAGCAGTCTATTGTGTAGTGTGCGACTGTCATTAGTTGGCAAATTCACCACATTGCAGAGTTTGCTGAATATCTGAATATGGGGAAGTGTTGAATTCACACCTTTACTTGACAAGTCGGACTTTGATAAATAACCCCCTATGTCTTTACATTGATCTATCAAGATCAAAGCCTTGTGCTCCTCCGGCATGTACATCCTGCTTCTGCGGTTTTCAAAGCCTTGTGCTCCTCCGGCATGTACTGTACATCCTGCTTCTGCGGTTTACAAAGCCTTGTGCTCCTCCGACATGTACATCCTGCTTTTGGGGTTTACAAAGCCTTGTGCTCCTCTGGTATGTACATCCTGCTTCTGCGGTTTACAAAGCCTGTGCTCCTCC